>JAFJYI010000497.1:0-146113 GCA_019022655.1 Acacia acuminata
ATCCATTTTCCACAAGGAATATAAAATGGTAGATGCTTTTCCAAAATTCACGTGTTTCGCCACCAAATTGCTCGAGGCTCCTTTTGAGCGCGTTTTTCGCTTTCAAGGGGCAATTGCTCCACAGTGGCTGGATTTGCACGGAAGCCCCCTCCTCAATCCATTTTCCACAAGGAATATAAAATGGTAGATGCTTTTCCAAAATTCACGTGTTTCGCCACCAAATTGCTCGAGGCTCCTTTTGAGCGGTTTTTCGCTTTCAAGGGGCAATTGCTCCATGTGGCTTGGATTTGCACGGGAATCCCCTCCTCAATCCATTTTCCACAAGGAATATAAAATGGTAGATGCTTTTCCAAAATTCACGTGTTTCGCCACCAAATTGCTCGAGGCTCCTTTTGAGCGCGTTTTTTTCGCTTTCAAGGGGCAATTGCTCCACAGTGGCTCGGATTTGCACGGAAGCCCCTCCTCAATCCATTTTCCACAAGGAATATAAAATGGTAGATGCTTTTTCCAAAATTCACGTGTTTCTGCCACCAAATTGCTCGAGGCTCCTTTTGAGCGCGTTTTTTCGCTTTGAAGGGGCAATTGCTCCACAGGGCTCGGATTTGCACGAGAAGCCCCTCCTCAATCCATTTTCCACAAGGAATATAAAATGGTAGATGCTTTTCCAAAATTCACGTGTTTCGGCCACCAAATTGCTCGAGGCTCCTTTTGAGCGCGTTTTTTTTTTCGCTTTCAAGGGGCATTTGCTCCACAGGGCTCGGATTTTCACGGAATCCCCCCTCCTCAATCCATTTTCCACAAGGAATATAAAATGGTAGATGCTTTTCCAAAATTCACTTGTTTCGCGATCCCCAAATTGCTCGAGGCTCCTTTGAGGGCGGTTTTTCGCTTTCAAGGGGCAATTGCTCCATGTGGCATGGATTTGCACGGAATCCCCCTCCTCAATCCATTTTCCACAAGGAATATAAAATGGTAGATGCTTTTCCAAAATTCACGTGTTTTCGCCCCCAAATTGCTCGAGGCTCCTTTTGAGGGCGATTTTTTTTCGCTTTCAAGGGGCAATTGCTCCACGTGGCTCGGATTTGCACGGAAGCCCCTCCTCAATCCATTTTCCACAAGGAATATAAAATGGTAGATGCTTTTTCCAAAATTCACGTGTTTCGCCACCAAATTGCTCGAGGCTCCTTTTGAGCGCGTTTTTCGCTTTCAAGGGGCAATTGCTCCACAGGCTCGGATTTGCACGGAAGCCCCCTCCTCAATCCATTTTCCACAAGGAATATAAAATGGTAGATGCTTTTTCCAAAATTCACGTGTTTCGCCACCAAATTGCTCGAGGCTCCTTTTGGGCGTTTTTTTTGAGCGCGTTTTTTCGCTTTCAAGGGGCAATTGCTCCACAGGGCATGGATTTGCATTGGAAGCCCACTCCTCAATCCATTTTCCACAAGGAATATAAAATGGTAGATGCTTTTTCCAAAATTCACGTGTTTCGGCCCCCAAATTGCTCGAGGCACCTTTTGAGCGCGTTTTTTTTTTCGCTTTCAAGGGGCAATTGCTCCATGTGGCTCGGATTTGCACGGAAGCCCCCTCCTCAATCCATTTTCCACAAGGAATATAAAATGGTAGATGCTTTTCCAAAATTCACGTGTTTCGCCACCAAATTGCTCGAGGCTCCTTTTGAGCGTTTTTTCGCTTTCAAGGGGCAATTGCTCCCAGGCTCGGATTTGCACGGAAGCCCCTCCTCAATCCATTTTCCACAAGGAATATAAAATGGTAGATGCTTTTTCCAAAATTCACGTGTTTCGCCACCAAATTGCTCGAGGCTCCTTTTGAGCGTTTTTTTTTCGCTTTCAAGGGGCAATTGCTCCACAAGGCTCGGATTTGCACGGAAGCCCCCTCCTCAATCCATTTTCCACAAGGAATATAAAATGGTAGATGCTTTTTCCAAAATTCACGTGTTTCGCCCCCAAATTGCTCGAGGCTCCTTTTGAGCGCGTTTTTTTTCGCTTTCAAGGGGCAATTGCTCCATTGGGCTGGATTTGCACGGAATCCCCCTCCTCAATCCATTTTCCACAAGGAATATAAAATGGTAGATGCTTTTCCAAAATTCACGTGTTTCGCCCACCAAATTGCTCGAGGCTCCTTTTGAGGGCGTTTTTGGTCGCTTTCAAGGGGCAATTGCTCCACGTGGCTCGGATTTTCACCGGAAGCCCCCTCCTCAATCCATTTTCCACAAGGAATATAAAATGGTAGATGTTTTTTCCAAAATTCACGTGTTTCGGCCACCAAATTGCTCGAGGCTCATTTTTAGGGCGGTTAGTCGCCTTCAAGGGGCAATTGCTCCACAAGGCTCGAATTTGCACGGGAAGCCCCCTCCTCAATCCATTTTCCACAAGGAATATAAAATGGTAGATGCTTTTTCCAAAATTCACGTGTTTCGGCCACCAAATTGCTCGAGGCACCTTTTGAGCGCGATTTTTTCGTTTTCAAGGGGCATTTGCTCCACAGGAGGATTTGCACGGAAGCCCCCTCCTCAATCCATTTTCCACAAGGAATATAAAATGGTAGATGCTTTTTCCAAAATTCACGTGTTTCGCCCCCAAATTGCTCGAGGCTCCTTTTGAGCGCGTTTTTTCGCTTTCAAGGGGCAATTGCTCCACAGGCATGGATTTGCACGGAATCCCCCTCCTCAATCCATTTTCCACAAGGAATATAAAATGGTAGATGCTTTTCCAAAATTCACGTGTTTCGCCACCAAATTGCTCGAGGCTCCTTTTGAGGGCGTTTTTTTCGCTTTCAAGGGGCAATTGCTCCACATGTGGCTCGGATTTGCACGGAAGCCCCCTCCTCAATCCATTTTCCACAAGGAATATAAAATGGTAGATGCTTTTTCCAAAATTCACGTGTTTCGCCCCCAAATTGCTCGAGGCTCCTTTTGAGCGCGTTTTTCGCTTTCAAGGGGCAATTGCTCCAGTGGCTCGGATTTGCACGAAGCCCCTCCTCAATCCATTTTCCACAAGGAATATAAAATGGTAGATGCTTTTTCCAAAATTCACGTGTTTCGCCACCAAATTGCTCGAGGCTCCTTTTGAGCGCGTTTTTCGCTTTCAAGGGGCAATTGCTCCACAGGGCTCGGATTTTGCACGGAAGCCCCCTCCTCAATCCATTTTCCACAAGGAATATAAAATGGTAGATGCTTTTTCCAAAATTCACGTGTTTCGCCACCAAATTGCTCGAGGCTCCTTTTGAGCGCGTTTTTTTTTCGCTTTCAAGGGGCAATTGCTCCACGGGGCTCGGATTTGCACGGAAGCCCCCTCCTCAATCCATTTTCCACAAGGAATATAAAATGGTAGATGCTTTTCCAAAATTCACGTGTTTCGCCCACCAAATTGCTCGAGGCTCCTTTTGAGCGTTTTTTTTTTCGCTTTCAAGGGGCAATTGCTCCACGTGGCATGGATTTGCACGGAATCCCCCTCCTCAATCCATTTTCCACAAGGAATATAAAATGGTAGATGCTTTTCCAAAATTCACGTGTTTCGCCACCAAATTGCTCGAGGCTCCTTTTGAGCGGTTTTTTTCGCTTTCAAGGGGCAATTGCTCCACGGGGCTCGGATTTGCACGGAAGCCCCTCCTCAATCCATTTTCCACAAGGAATATAAAATGGTAGATGCTTTTTCCAAAATTCACGTGTTTCGCCACCAAATTGCTCGAGGCTCCTTTTGAGCGCGTTTTTTCGCTTTCAAGGGGCAATTGCTCCACAGGCTCGGATTTGCACGGAAGCCCCCTCCTCAATCCATTTTCCACAAGGAATATAAAATGGTAGATGCTTTTCCAAAATTCACGTGTTTCGCCACCAAATTGCTCGAGGCTCCTTTTGAGCGTTTTTTTTCGCATTCAAGGGGCAATTGCTCCACAGGGCTCGGATTTGCACGGGAAGTCCCCTCCTCAATCCATTTTCCACAAGGAATATAAAATGGTAGATGCTTTTTTCCAAAATTCACGTGTTTCGCCACCAAATTGCTCGAGGCTCCTTTTGAGCGTTTTTTTTTCGCTTTCAAGGGGCAATTGCTCCACAGGGCTCGGATTTGCATGGAAGCCCCCTCCTCAATCCATTTTCCACAAGGAATATAAAATGGTAGATGCTTTTTCCAAAATTCACGTGTTTCGGCCACCAAATTGCTCGAGGCTCCTTTTGAGCGCGTTTTTTCGCTTTCAAGGGGCAATTGCTCCACAGTGGCTCGGATTTGCACGGAAGCCCCTCCTCAATCCATTTTCCACAAGGAATATAAAATGGTAGATGCTTTTTCCAAAATTCATGTGTTTCGGCCACCAAATTGCTCGAGGCTCCTTTTTGAGCGCGTTTTTTCGCTTTCAACGGGCAATTGCTCCACAGGCTCGGATTTGCACGGAATCCCCCCCTCCTCAATCCATTTTCCACAAGGAATATAAAATGGTAGATGCTTTTCCAAAATTCACGTGTTTCGCCACCAAATTGCTCGAGGCTCCTTTTGAGCGCGTTTTTTCGCTTTAAGGGGCAATTGCTCCACAGTGGCTCATGGATTTGCACGGAAGCCCCCTCCTCAATCCATTTTCCACAAGGAATATAAAATGGTAGATGCTTTTTCCAAAATTCACGTGTTTCGCCACCAAATTGCTCGAGGCTCCTTTTGAGCGCGTTTTTTCGCTTTCAAGGGGCAATTGCTCCACATGTGGCTCGGATTTGCACGGAAATCCCCCTCCTCAATCCATTTTCCACAAGGAATATAAAATGGTAGATGCTTTTCCAAAATTCACGTGTTTCGCCACCAAATTGCTCGAGGCTCCTTTTGAGCGCGTTTTTTTTCGCTTTCAAGGGGCAATTGCTCCACGTGGCTCATGGATTTGCACGGAATCCCCCTCCTCAATCCATTTTCCACAAGGAATATAAAATGGTAGATGCTTTTTCCAAAATTCACGTGTTTCGCCACCAAATTGCTCGAGGCTCCTTTTGAGCGCGTTTTTTCGCTTTCAAGGGGCAATTGCTCCCAGGTGGCTGGATTTGCACGGAAGCCCCCTCCTCAATCCATTTTCCACATGGAATATAAAATGGTAGATGCTTTTCCAAAATTCACGTGTTTCGGCCACCAAATTGCTCGAGGCTCCTTTTGAGCGATTTTTTTCGCTTTCAAGGGGCAATTGCTCCACAGGGCTGGGATTTGCACGGAAGTCCCCGTCCTCAATCCATTTTGCACAAGGAATATAAAATGGTAGATGCTTTTTCCAAAATTCACGTGTTTCGGCCACCAAATTGCTCGAGGCTCCTTTTGAGCGCGTTTTTTCGCTTTCAAGGGGCAATTGCTCCACAGTGGCTGGATTTTGCACGGGATTTGCACCCCCTCCTCAATCCATTTTCCACAAGGAATATAAAATGGTAGATGCTTTTCCAAAATTCACGTGTTTCGCCACCAAATTGCTCGAGGCTCCTTTTGAGCGCGTTTTTTTTCGCTTTCAAGGGGCAATTGCTCCACAGGGCTCGGATTTGCTCCGGAAGCCCTCTCCTCAATCCATTTTCCACAAGGAATATAAAATGGTAGATTTTTTTTTCCAAAATTCACGTGTTTCGGCCACCAAATTGCTCGAGGCTCCTTTTGAGCGCGCTTTTTTTCGCTTTCAAGGGGCAATTGCTCCACAGGGGCAATGGCATGGATTTGCACGGAATCCCCTCCTCAATCCATTTTCCACAAGGAATATAAAATGGTAGATGCTTTTCCAAAATTCACGTGTTTCGCCACCAAATTGCTCGAGGCTCCTTTTGAGCGTTTTTTTTTTCGCTTTCAAGGGGCAATTGCTCCACAGGGCTCGTATTTGCACGCGAAACCCCCTCCTCAATCCATTTTCCATTTGGAATATAAAATGGTAGATGCTTTTCCAAAATTCACGTGTTTCGCCCCCCAAATTTCTCTAGGCTCCTTTTGAGCGCGTTTTTTCGCTTTCAAGGGGCAATTGCTCCACAGGGCATGGATTTTCACGGGAATCCCCCTCCTCAATCCATTTTCCACAAGGAATATAAAATGGTAGATGCTTTTTCCAAAATTCACGTGTTTCGGCCACCAAATTGCTCGAGGCTCCTTTTGAGCGCGTTTTTTCGCTTTCAAGGGGCAATTGCTCCACAGGGCTCGGATTTGCACGGGAAGCCCCCTCCTCAATCCATTTTCCACAAGGAATATAAAATGGTAGATGCTTTTCCAAAATTCACGTGTTTCGCCACCAAATTGCTCGAGGCTCCTTTTGAGCGCGTTTTTTCGCTTTCAAGGGGCAATTGCTCCATGTGGCTCATGGATTTGCACGGAAGCCCCCTCCTCAATCCATTTTCCACAAGGAATATAAAATGGTAGATGCTTTTTCCAAAATTCACGTGTTTCGCCACCAAATTGCTCGAGGCTCCTTTTGAGCGCGTTTTTTTTTCGCTTTCAAGGGGCAATTGCTCCATGTGGCTCGGATTTGCACGGAAGCCCCCCTCCTCAATCCATTTTCCACAAGGAATATAAAATGGTAGATGCTTTTCCAAAATTCATGTGTTTCGCCACCAAATTGCTCGAGGCTCCTTTTTGAGCGTTTTTTTTCGCTTTCAAGGGGCAATTGCTCCACAGGCTCGGATTTGCACGGAAATCCCCCCTCCTCAATCCATTTTCCACAAGGAATATAAAATGGTAGATGCTTTTCCAAAATTCACGTGTTTCGCCCCCCAAATTGCTCGAGGCTCCTTTTGGGCGCGTTTTTTCGCTTTCAAGGGGCAATTGCTCCACATGTGGCATGGATTTGCACGGAATCCCCCTCCTCAATCCATTTTCCACAAGGAATATAAAATGGTAGATTTTTCCAAAATTCACGTGTTTCGACCCCCAAATTGCTCGAGGCTCCTTTTGAGCGGTTTTTTCGCTTTCAAGGGGCAATTGCTCCACATGTGGCTCGGATTTGCACGGAAGCCCCCTCCTCAATCCATTTTCCACAAGGAATATAAAATGGTAGATGCTTTTCCAAAATTCACGTGTTTCGGCCACCAAATTGCTCGAGGCTCCTTTTGAGCGCGTTTTGTCGCTTTCAAGGGGCAATTGCTCCACAGGGGTCGGATTTGCACGGAAATCCCCCTCCTCAATCCATTTTCCACAAGGAATATAAAATGGTAGATGCTTTTCCAAAATTCACGTGTTTCGCCACCAAATTGCTCGAGGCTCCTTTTGAGCGCGTTTTTTTTTTCGCTTTCAAGGGGCAATTGCTCCACAGTGGCTTGGATTTGCACGGAAGCCCCTCCTCAATCCATTTTCCACAAGGAATATAAAATGGTAGATGCTTTTTCCAAAATTCACGTGTTTCGCCACCAAATTGCTCGAGGCTCCTTTTGAGCGCGTTTTTTCGCTTTCAAGGGGCAATTGCTCCACAGTGGCTCGGATTTGCACGGAATCCCCCCTCCTCAATCCATTTTCCACAAGGAATATAAAATGGTAGATGCTTTTCCAAAATTCACGTGTTTCGCCACCAAATTGCTCGAGGCTCCTTTTGAGCGCGTTTTTTCGCTTTCAAGGGGCAATTGCTCCATGGGCTGGATTTGCACGGAAGCCCCCTCCTCAATCCATTTTCCACAAGGAATATAAAATGGTAGATGCTTTTTCCAAAATTCACGTGTTTCGCCCCCAAATTGCTCGAGGCTCCTTTTGAGCGCGTTTTTCGCTTTCAAGGGGCAATTGCTCCACGGGCTCTGGATTTGCACGGAATCCCCCTCCTCAATCCATTTTCCACAAGGAATATAAAATGGTAGATGCTTTTTCCAAAATTCACGTGTTTCGCCCACCAAATTGCTCGAGGCAACTTTTGAGCGCGATTTTTTTGTTTTCAAGGGGCATTTGCTCCATAGGGCTCGGATTTGCACGAGAAGCCCCCTCCTCAATCCATTTTCCACAAGGAATATAAAATGGTAGTTGCTTTTCCAAAATTCACGTGTTTCGCACTCCAAATTGCTCGAGGCTCCTTTTGAGCGTGTTTTTTTGGCTTTCAAGGGGCATTTGCTCCACAGGGATCGGATTTGCACGGAAATGCCCCTCCTCAATCCATTTTCCACAAGGAATATAAAATGGTAGATGCTTTTCCAAAATTCACGTGTTTCGCCACCAAATTGCTCGAGGCTCCTTTTGAGCGCGTTTTTTCGCTTTCAAGGGGCAATTGCTCCACATGTGGCATGGATTTTCACGGAATCCCCCCTCCTCAATCCATTTTCCACAAGGAATATAAAATGGTAGATGCTTTTCCAAAATTCACGTGTTTCGCCCCCAAATTGCTCGAGGCTCCTTTTTGAGCGCGTTTTTTTCGCTTTCAAGGGGCAATTGCTCCATTGTGGGCTGGATTTGCACGGAAGCCCCCTCCTCAATCCATTTTCCACAAGGAATATAAAATGGTAGATGCTTTTCCAAAATTCACTTTTTCGCCCCCAAATTGCTCGAGGCTCCTTTTGAGCGGTTTTTTTCGCTTTCAAGGGGCAATTGCTCCACAGTGGCATGGATTTGCACGGAATCCCCCTCCTCAATCCATTTTCCACAAGGAATATAAAATGGTAGATGCTTTTTCCAAAATTCACGTGTTTCGACCCCCAAATTGCTCGAGGCTCCTTTTGAGGGTTTTTTCGCTTTCAAGGGGCAATTGCTCCACAGTGGCATGGATTTGCATGGAATCCCCCTCCTCAATCCATTTTCCACAAGGAATATAAAATGGTAGATGCTTTTCCAAAATTCACGTGTTTCGCCACCAAATTGGGCGAGGCTCCTTTTGAGGGCGGTTTTTCGCTTTCAAGGGGCAATTGCTCCACAGGCATGGATTTGCACGGAAACCCCCTCCTCAATCCATTTTCCACAAGGAATATAAAATGGTAGATGCTTTTTCCAAAATTCACGTGTTTCGCCACCAAATTGCTCGAGGCTCCTTTTGAGCGCGTTTTTTTTCGCTTTCAAGGGGCAATTGCTCCATTGTGGCTCGGATTTGCACGGAAGCCCCCTCCTCAATCCATTTTCCACAAGGAATATAAAATGGTAGATGCTTTTTCCAAAATTCACGTGTTTCGGCCACCAAATTGCTCGAGGCTCCTTTTGAGCGTTTTTTTTCGCTTTCAAGGGGCATTTGCTCCACGGTGGCTCGGATTTGCACGGAAGCCCCTCCTCAATCCATTTTCCACAAGGAATATAAAATGGTAGATGCTTTTCCAAAATTCACGTGTTTCGCCACCAAATTGCTCGAGGCTCCTTTTGAGCGCGCTTTTTTTTCGCTTTCAAGGGGCAATTGCTCCACATGTGGCATGGATTTGCACGGAAGCCCCCTCCTCAATCCATTTTCCACAAGGAATATAAAATGGTAGATGCTTTTTCCAAAATTCACGTGTTTCGCCACCAAATTGCTCGAGGCTCCTTTTGAGCGCGTTTTTCGCTTTCAAGGGGCAATTGCTCCACAGGCTCGGATTTGCACGGAAGCCCCCTCCTCAATCCATTTTCCACAAGGAATATAAAATGGTAGATGCTTTTCCAAAATTCACGTGTTTCGCCACCAAATTGCTCGAGGCTCCTTTTGAGCGCGTTTTTTTTTTTTTCGCTTTCAAGGGGCAATTGCTCCACAGTGGCTCGGATTTGCATGGAAATCCCCTCCTCAATCCATTTTCCACAAGGAATATAAAATGGTAGATGCTTTTTCCAAAATTCACGTGTTTCGCCACCAAATTGCTCGAGGCTCCTTTTGAGCGCGTTTTTTTCGCTTTCAAGGGGCAATTGCTCCATAGGGCTTGGATTTGCACGGAATCCCCTCCTCAATCCATTTTCCACAAGGAATATAAAATGGTAGATGCTTTTCCAAAATTCACGTGTTTCGGCCACCAAATTGCTCGAGGCTCCTTTTGAGCGCGTTTTTTCGCTTTCAAGGGGCAATTGCTCCACAGGGCTGGGATTTGCACGGAAGTCCCCTTCCTCAATCCATTTTCCACAAGGAATATAAAATGGTAGATGCTTTTTCCAAAATTCACGTGTTTCGGCCACCAAATTGCTCGAGGCTCCTTTTGAGCGCGTTTTTTCGCTTTCAAGGGGCAATTGCTCCACTGTGGCATGGATTTGCACGGAATCCCCCTCCTCAATCCATTTTCCACAAGGAATATAAAATGGTAGATGCTTTTCCAAAATTCACGTGTTTCGCCCCAAATTGGGCGAGGCTCCTTTTGAGCGCGTTTTTTGTCGCTTTCAAGGGGCAATTTGCTCCACAGGGCATGGATTTGCACGGGAATCCCCCCTCCTCAATCCATTTTCCACAAGGAATATAAAATGGTAGATGCTTTTTCCAAAATTCACGTGTTTCGCCACCAAATTGCTCGAGGCTCCTTTTGAGCGCAATTTTTTTCGCTTTCAAGGGGCAATTGCTCCACGTGGCTTGGATTTGCACGGAAGCCCCCTCCTCAATCCATTTTCCACAAGGAATATAAAATGGTAGATGCTTTTTCCAAAATTCACGTGTTTCGGCCACCACAAATTGCTCGAGGCTCCTTTTGAGCGTTTTTTTTTCGCTTTCAAGGGGCATTTGCTCCACAGTGGCTCGGATTTGCACGGAAGCCCCTCCTCAATCCATTTTCCACAAGGAATATAAAATGGTAGATGCTTTTCCAAAATTCACGTGTTTCGCCACCAAATTGCTCGAGGCTCCTTTTGAGCGCGTTTTTTTTTCGCTTTCAAGGGGCAATTGCTCCACTGTGGCATGGATTTGCACGGAAGCCCCCTCCTCAATCCATTTTCCACAAGGAATATAAAATGGTAGATGCTTTTCCAAAATTCACGTGTTTCGCCACCAAATTGCTCGAGGCTCCTTTTGAGGGCGGTTTTTTCGCTTTCAAGGGGCAATTGCTCCACATGGGCTGGATTTGCACGGAAGCCCCCTCCTCAATCCATTTTCCACAAGGAATATAAAATGGTAGATGCTTTTCCAAAATTCACTTGTTTCGCCACCAAATTGCTCGAGGCTCCTTTTGAGCGTTTTTTCGCTTTCAAGGGGCAATTGCTCCCAGGGCATGGATTTGCACGGAAGCCCCCTCCTCAATCCATTTTCCACAAGAATATAAAATGGTAGATGCTTTTCCAAAATTCACGTGTTTCGCCCCAAATTGCTCGAGGCTCCTTTTGAGGGCGTTTTTTCGCTTTCAAGGGGCAATTGCTCCACAGGGCTGGATTTGCACGGAAGCCCCTCCTCAATCCATTTTCCACAAGGAATATAAAATGGTAGATGCTTTTTCCAAAATTCACGTGTTTCGCCACCAAATTGCTCGAGGCTCCTTTTGAGCGCGTTTTTTTCGCTTTCAAGGGGCAATTGCTCCATGTGGCTCTTTTTGGATTTGCACGGAAGCCCCCTCCTCAATCCATTTTCCACAAGGAATATAAAATGGTAGATGCTTTTCCAAAATTCACGTGTTTCGGCCACCAAATTGCTCGAGGCTCCTTTTGAGCGCGTTTTTTTTCGCTTTCAAGGGGCAATTGCTCCACAGGGCTCGGATTTGCACAGGAAGCCCCCTCCTCAATCCATTTTCCACAAGGAATATAAAATGGTAGATGCTTTTTCCAAAATTCACGTGTTTCGCCACCAAATTGCTCGAGGCTCCTTTTGAGCGCGCTTTTTTCGCTTTCAAGGGGCAATTGCTCCATTTGGCTTTCAAGGGGGATTTGCACGGAAGCCCCCTCCTCAATCCATTTTCCACATAGAATATAAAATGGTAGATGCTTTTCCAAAATTCACGTGTTTCGGCCACCAAATTTCTCGAGGCTCCTTTTGAGCGCGTTTTTTCGCTTTCAAGGGGCAATTGCTCCACAGGGCTGGGATTTGCACGGAAGTCCCCTACCTCAATCCATTTTCCATAAGGAATATAAAATGGTAGATGCTTTTTCCAAAATTCACGTGTTTCGCCACCAAATTGCTCGAGGCTCCTTTTTGAGCGCGTTTTTTTTCGCTTTCAAGGGGCAATTGCTCCATGTGGCTCGGATTTGCACGGAAGCCCCCTCCTCAATCCATTTTCCACAAGGAATATAAAATGGTAGATGCTTTTCCAAAATTCACGTGTTTCGCCACCAAATTGCTCGAGGCTCCTTTTGAGCGTTTTTTTTTCGCTTTCAAGGGGCAATTGCTCCACATGTGGCTCGGATTTGCACGGAAATCCCCCCTCCTCAATCCATTTTCCACAAGGAATTAAAATGGTAGATGCTTTTTCCAAAATTCACGTGTTTCGGCCACCAAATTGCTCGAGGCTCCTTTTGAGCGCGTTTTTTCGCTTTCAAGGGGCAATTGCTCCACAGGGCTCGGATTTGCATGCGAAGCCCCCTCCTCAATCCATTTTCCACATAGAATATAAAATGGTAGATGCTTTTCCAAAATTCACGTGTTTCGGCCACCAAATTTCTCGAGGCTCCTTTTGAGCACGTTTTTTTTTCGCTTTCAAGGGGCATTTGCTCCACAGGGCTCGGATTTGCACGGGAATCCCCCTCCTCAATCCATTTTCCGCAAGGATTATAAAATGGTAGATGCTTTTCCAAAATTCACGTGTGTTTCGCCCCCAAATTGCTCGAGGCTCCTTTTGAGGGCGTTTTTTCGCTTTCAAGGGGCAATTGCTCCACAGGGCACGGATTTGCACGGAATCCCCTCCTCAATCCATTTTCCACAAGGAATATAAAATGGTAGATGCTTTTTCCAAAATTCACGTGTTTCGCCCCCAAATTGGGCGAGGCTCCTTTTGAGGGCGTTTTTTTCGCTTTCAAGGGGCAATTGCTCCATGTGGCTGGATTTGCACGGAAGCCCCCTCCTCAATCCATTTTCCACAAGGAATATAAAATGGTAGATGCTTTTTCCAAAATTCACGTGTTTCGCCACCAAATTGCTCGAGGCTCCTTTTGAGCGCGTTTTTTCGCTTTCAAGGGGCAATTGCTCCACATGGGCTCGGATTTGCACGGAAGCCCCCTCCTCAATCCATTTTCCACAAGGAATATAAAATGGTAGATGCTTTTCCAAAATTCACGTGTTTCGCCACCAAATTTGCTCGAGGCTCCTTTTGAGAGCGTTTTTTTCGCTTTCAAGGGGCAATTGCTCCACGTGGCTCTGGATTTGCACGGAAGCCCCCTCCTCAATCCATTTTCCACAAGGAATATAAAATGGTAGATGCTTTTTCCAAAATTCACGTGTTTCGCCACCAAATTGCTCGAGGCTCCTTTTGAGCGCGTTTTTTTCGCTTTCAAGGGGCAATTGCTCCACAGTGGCTCGGATTTGCACGGAAGCCCCCTCCTCAATCCATTTTCCACAAGGAATATAAAATGGTAGATGCTTTTTTCCAAAATTCACGTGTTTCGCCACCAAATTGCTCGAGGCTCCTTTTGAGCGTTTTTTTTTCGCTTTCAAGGGGCAATTGCTCCATGTGGCTCGGATTTGCACGGAAGCCCCCTCCTCAATCCATTTTCCACAAGGAATATAAAATGGTAGATGCTTTTCCAAAATTCACGTGTTTTCGCCACCAAATTGCTCGAGGCTCTTTTGAGCGCGTTGTTTTTCGCTTTCAAGGGGCAATTGCTCCACAGGGCTGGATTTGCACGAAATCCCCCTCCTCAATCCATTTTCCACAAGGAATATAAAATGGTAGATGCTTTTTCCAAAATTCACGTGTTTCGCCACCAAATTGCTCGAGGCTGAGCGTTTTTTTTTTTGAGCGCGTTTTTTCGCTTTCAAGGGGCAATTGCTCCATTGCTCGAGGGCTCGGATTTGCACGGATTTGCTCCCCTCCTCAATCCATTTTCCACAAGGAATATAAAATGGTAGATGCTTTTCCAAAATTCACGTGTTTCGCCACCAAATTGCTCGAGGCTCCTTTTGAGCGCGTTTTTTTCGCTTTCAAGGGGCATTTGCTCCACAGGCTCGGATTTGCACGAATCCCCCTCCTCAATCCATTTTCCACAAGGAATATAAAATGGTAGATGCTTTTTCCAAAATTCACGTGTTTCGCCACCAAATTGCTCGAGGCTCCTTTTGAGCGCGTTTTTTTCGCTTTCAAGGGGCAATTGCTCCACGTGGCATGGATTTTGCACGGAATCCCCCTCCTCAATCCATTTTCCACAAGGAATATAAAATGGTAGATGCTTTTTCCAAAATTCACGTGTTTCGGCCACCAAATTGCTCGAGGCTCCTTTTGAGCGCGTTTTTTCGCTTTCAAGGGGCAATTGCTCCACATGTGGCTCGGATTTGCACGGAAGCCCCTCCTCAATCCATTTTCCACAAGGAATATAAAATGGTAGATGCTTTTTCCAAAATTCACGTGTTTCGGCCACCAAATTGCTCGAGGCTCCTTTTGAGCGCTGGATTTTCCTCAATTTTTCGAATTTCAAGGGGCAATTTGCTCCCACCAAATTGCTCGAGGCTCCTTTTGGCTCGGATTTGCACGGAAGCCCCCTCCTCAATCCATTTTCCACAAGGAATATAAAATGGTAGATGCTTTTCCAAAATTCACGTGTTTCGCCCCCAAATTGCTCGAGGCTCCTTTTGAGCGGTTTTTTTTCGCTTTTCAAGGGGCAATTGCTCCAGGGCTGGATTTGCACGGAAGTCCCCCTCCTCAATCCATTTTCCACAAGGAATATAAAATGGTAGATGCTTTTTCCAAAATTCACGTGTTTTCGCCACCAAATTGCTCGAGGCTCCTTTTGAGCGCGTTTTTTCGCTTTCAAGGGGCAATTGCTCCACAGTGGCGGATTTGCACGGAAGCCCCCTCCTCAATCCATTTTCCACAAGGAATATAAAATGGTAGATGCTTTTCCAAAATTCACGTGTTTCGCCACCAAATTGCTCGAGGCTCCTTTTGAGTTTTTTTTTTTTCGCTTTCAAGGGGCATTTGCTCCACAGGATCGGATTTGCACGGAAATCCCCCCCTCCTCAATCCATTTTCCACAAGGAATATAAAATGGTAGATGCTTTTTCCAAAATTCACGTGTTTCGATCCCCAAATTGCTCGAGGCTCCTTTTGAGGGCGGTTTGTCGCTTTCAAGGGGCAATTGCTCCACATGTGGCATGGATTTTCACGGAATCCCCCTCCTCAATCCATTTTCCACAAGGAATATAAAATGGTAGATGCTTTTTCCAAAATTCGTGTTTCGACCCCCAAATTGGGCGAGGCTCCTTTTGAGCGGTTTTTCGCTTTTCAAGGGGCAATTGCTCCATTGTGGCTTGGATTTGCACGGAAGCCCCTCCTCAATCCATTTTCCACAAGGAATATAAAATGGTAGATGCTTTTTCCAAAATTCACGTGTTTCGCCACCAAATTGCTCGAGGCTCCTTTTGAGCGCGTTTTTTCGCTTTCAAGGGGCAATTGCTCCACAGGGCTGGATTTGCACGGAAGCCCCTCCTCAATCCATTTTCCACAAGGAATATAAAATGGTAGATGCTTTTTCCAAAATTCACGTGTTTCGCCACCAAATTGCTCGAGGCTCCTTTTGAGCGTTTTTTTTTCGCTTTCAAGGGGCAATTGCTCCACATGTGGCTCGGATTTGCACGGAAGCCCCTCCTCAATCCATTTTCCACAAGGAATATAAAATGGTAGATGCTTTTTCCAAAATTCACGTGTTTCGGCCACCAAATTGCTCGAGGCTCCTTTTGAGCGCGTTTTTTTTTTCGCTTTCAAGGGGCATTTGCTCCACAGGGCTCGGATTTGCATGCGAAGCCCCCTCCTCAATCCATTTTCCACAAGGAATATAAAACGGTAGATGCTTTTCCAAAATTCACACCTTGTAGGCGTCGTTACACTACCTCATGGGAAATCCTAAACCGTAGACATTTTGCTCTCACCGAGAGGAAACAACCTCAAAGATGGCCTTGGGAGCAAGAATGGCCGAATTGGGGAAAAATCGACTCTTTAGTGTTTTCCCTCTCTTCTTACTCTCTCTCTCTCTCCCCCCGCCCCCCTTTGTTTGGCCTCTCGCCCCTTTTCCTCCTTGCTTGACGACTTAATCGATGATGTGAAAGGAAATAAAGGAGAATTCAAGGGATTGCTGGGCGATGCAAGGAATAACTTGGCGAACAAGTAAAGAGAACTTGGCCCACAAGTCAAGAGAACATGGAGGGAAAGCTAGGCATACGTCACGAATGAGCTAGATGTGCTTGGAGGACAAGTTAGAGGTACTAAGGTTGCGCTCTGTGTGGTGTCCACACTCTACAAACTTCATTTGATTGAATGATCAATTCTTGATTTCGGCATCCGATCCACCATATAGACGTCCTTAAACTCCTCTCATAGGAAAACCAAAACCGTAGACATTTTGCGCTCACCGAAAGGAAACAACCTCAGAGAAGGCCTTGGGAGCAAGAAACGCCAAATCGGGGAAAAATCAACTCTTTAGTGTTTTCTCTCTCTTCTCTCTCTCTCTCTATTCTCATTTGTTCCGCCTCTCACCTCTTTTACTCCAAGTTCGACGACTTAATCGATGATTTGAAAGGAAATAAAGGAGAATTTAAGGGATTGTTGGGCGATACAAGGAACAACTTGGCCAAATAGTCAAGAGAACGTTGCCCACAAGCCAAGAGAACATGGAGGGAAAGCAAGGCATACGTCACGAAAAAGCTAGATGTGCTTGCAGGACAAGTTAGAGGTAATAAGGTTGCGCTCTATGTGGTGTCCCCACCCTACGAACTTCATTTGATTCCCTAGTCACTTCTTGATTTCGGCATCAGATCCACCTTGTACACGTCGTTACACTCCTGCCATAGGAAATCCTAAACCGTACACATTTTGCTCTCACCGAGAGGAAACAACCTCCGAGAAGGCCTTGGCAGCAAGAAACGCCGAATCGGGGAAAAATCAGCCCTTGAGTGTTTTCTCTCTCATCTTACTCTCTCTCTCTTCCCGTGTGTTCGGCCTCTCACCTCTTTTTGTCCATGTCGGACGACTTAATCGATGATGTGAACGGAAATAAAGGAGGACTCAAGGGATTGTTGCGCGATGCAAGGAACAACTTGGCCAACAAGTAAAGAGAACTTGGCCCACAAGTCAATCGAACATGAAGGGAAAGATAGGCATACGTCATGAAAGAGTTAGATGTGCTTGGAGGACAAGTTGGAGGTAATAAAGGTTGCGCTCTGTGTGGTGTCCACACCCTACGAACTTCATTTGATTGCATAATCAGCTCTTGATTTCGGCATTGAATCCACCTTGTAGACGTCGTTAAACTCCTCTCATAGGAAATCCGAAACCGTAGACATTTTGCTCTCATCGAGAGGAATCAACCTCAGAGAAGGCCTCAGGACCAAGAAACGCCGAATCGAAGAAAAATTGACTTTTTAGTGTTTTCTCTCTCTTTTTACTCTCTCTCTCTCTTTTCGTTTGTTTGGCCTCTCACCTCCTTTGCTCCATGTTGGACAACTTAATCGACGATTTGAAAGGAAATAAAGGAGAATTCAAGGGATTGTTGGGCTATGAAAATAATAAGTTGGCCAAGAGTAAAGTGTACTTCGCCCACAAGTCAAGAGAACATGGAGGGAAAGCTAGGCATACATCACGAAAGAGCTAGATGTGCTTGGAGGACAAGTTAGAGGTAATAAGGTTGCGCTCTATGTGGTGTCCCCACCCTACGAACTTCATTTGATTCCCTAGTCATTTCTTGATTTCGGCATCAGATCCACCTTGTACACGTCGTTACACTCCTCAAATAGGAAGTCTGAAACCGTAGACATTTTTGCTCTCATCGAGAGGAAACAACCTCAGAGAAGGCCATGGGAGCAAGAAAGGCCGAATCGGGGAAAAATCGAATCTTTAGTGTTTTCTCTCTCTTCTTACTCTCTCTGTCTCTCTATCCTCTCATGTGTTCGGCCTCTCGCCTCTTTTCCTCCATGATGGACGACTTAATCGATGATGTGAAAGGAAAGAAAGGAGAAGTCAAGGTATTGTTGGGCGATGCAAGGAACACCTTGGCCAACAAGTAAAGAGAACCTGGCCGACAAGTCAAGAGAACATGGTGGGAAAGCTAGCCATACGTCACGAAAGAGCTAGATGTGCTTGGAGGACAAGTTACAGTTAATAAGGTTGCGCTCTGTGTGGTGTCCCCACCCTACGAACTTAATTTGATTCCCTAGTCGCTTCTTTATTTCAGCATTAGATCCACCTTGTAGGCGTCGTTACATGGGAAATCTGAAACTGTAGACATTTTGCTCTCACCGAGAGGAAACAACCTCAAAGATGGCCTTGGGAGCAAGAATGGCCGAATTGGGGAAAAATCGACTCTTTAGTGTTTTCCCTCTCTTCTTACTCTCTCTCTCTCTCTCTCCCCTCCTTTGTTTGGCCTCTCGCCTCTTTTCCTCCTTGCTTGACGACTTAATCGATGATGTGAAAGGAAATAAAGGAGAACTCAAGGGATTGTTGGGCGATGCAAGGAACAACTTGGCCAACAAGTAAAGAGAACTTGGCCCACAAGTCAAGAGAACATGCAGGGAAAGCTAGGCATACGTCACGAAAGAGCTAGATGTGCTTGGAGGACAAGTTAGAGGTAATAAGGTTGCGCTCTGTGTGGTGTCCACACCCTACAAACTTCATTTGATTGAATGATCAATTCTTGATTTCGGCATCCGATCCACCATGTAGAAGTCCTTAAACTCCTCTCATAGGAAAACCGAAACCGTAGATATTTTTCTCTCACCGAGAAGAAACAACCTCAAAGAAGGCCTTTGTAGAACGCCAAATCGGGGAAAAATCAACTCTTTAGTGTTTTCTCTCTCTTCTCACTCTCACTCTCTCTCTATTCTCATTTGTTCCGCCTCTCACCTCTTTTACTCCAATTTCGACGACTTAATCGATGATTTGAAAGGAAATAAAGGAGAATTTAAGGGATTGTTGGGCGATACAAGGAACAACTTGGCCAAATAGTCAAGAGAACGTTGCCTACAAGCCAAGAGAACATGGAGGGAAAGCAAGGCATACGTCACGAAACAGCTAGATGTGCTTGGAGGGACAAGTCAGAGGTAATAAGGTTGCGCTCTCTCTGGTGTCCCCACCCTACGAACTTCTTTTGATTCCCTAGTCATTAATTGATTTCGGCATCAGATCCACCTTGTAAACGTCATTACACTCCTCAAATAGGAAATCTGAAACCGTAGATATTTTGCTCTCACCGAGAGGTATCAACTTCAGAGAAGGCCTTGGGAGCAAGAAAGGCCGAATCGGGGAAAAATCGGCTCTTTAGTGTTTTCTCTCTCTTCTTACTCTCTCTCTCTCTCTTCTCATGTGTTCGACCTCTCACCTCTTTTTCTCCATGTTGGACGACTTAATCGATGATGTGAAAGGAAAGAAAGGAGAAGTCAAGGTATTGTTGGGCGATGCAAGGAACAACTTGGCAAACAAGTAAAAAGAACTTGGCCCACAAGTTCTTGAATCCGAGGTCTGTGGCGTTAGATACATTCTCTGTTTCTTTCAGATTTACTGGAGGGTAAATTTCTGGTGTGAAATTCCTTTCCTAGTTGATCCAACATCCTTTTCTTTCGGGGATCATATCGAAAGAAAAATAGAAAGCTTCGACAAAGTTCCGACGACGTGGAAGAAGCCCCGTCTCGTCACCACTCCACGTCTTCTTCTCTCTATCTTACTGCAAGGAAGGATGCTGGTTTCTCCTGGAGTTTCTCATGCCTTGTGAATCCTCTCTCTCTTCTTTCGAGTCCGGCCGTATGAATAGGATTAGACTCTCGTGACTCGACCTCTTCAGGGTTGGCTTGATATTTCCTTATATAATCAGGCTTTCTTGTGGCGTAAGTTCTAGGAGCTGGGCCTTTCCTAATCTGTCGAGGTCCAGTCGTATCTCTCTTTCCAATCTATGTAGATTGATTCTCGCGATCCTGCGGGATTCTTCAACTCTTTTAGTTTCGATCCTCCGCATCTTCTATTCCGTTACGTCAGCAATCTACCTGTCGTTCTTGACCCTTACTATATTTCCTAAAATAAACTTGACAAAAGATCAAAACATATTCCGCATAACATTGCGCCCTTTACTTTGCTATAGCTTCAAAGATGACTTGTATTGCACTTCGATAAGCTGTCCTGATGCTATAGTATAGTATCAGCTTTGCTATAAGTTCTTCTCATAAAACCTCATAACTTGTTCTTTTCTTAGCACATGTTTAGGATGTAAATGGTTTTTATCCTTTGGTTCCCTACATCATGAATTAATGCCTTTTTGCTTAGATTGATTATAGTTAAGCTCGTATTTACCATACAATTCAGTCATAAAATATAGGGAAAACATGGCATAAATTGTGCTCATCAGTAACACAAATGTGTTACTTGAGTAATATTCATATCGATTTAAAATAATGCTCTCTGGAACAATATTATTGAGTAACATTATTATTTAAATTGAGTAATATCTCAAGCTTTCAAAATAGATGTGTCTGTAGAGTGTAGCGACATTACTTGCGAAGAGTATATATGTTACTTGAATAAGGTTCAAAAGTAATATCACACATTTTTAAATAAAAACTTACTGGAAAGATATTACTTGAGTAACATGTAACATCCCAAATTTTGGACCTTGAGCATTGAGAATAAGCCTAAAGTAGGCGAACAAATAGTTCGGGAAGAGTCCCAAGAGTGTCGAGAGTTAGGAAACCTCTCTGGGACTAAGTAACTATGGGTCAAGGGGCACAAAAGACCTATACGGTGTAAATCCAGTGGAAAAGATGCCACCTAACTATGTCCTAAGGTATAGGACAATTAGTTGAGCGAAAATATGCCGGTATAAGTAAGTATATGGCATTTCAGGGCAGTCATGGATGTCCTGCATTTTTGGAGGAAATAAGAAGGGAAGAGAGAGAGAATGTGTATCTGGACCAAGTGTAGAAGGAAAAGTCAGTAGTAGTGTTGATTCATCAGACACGTAGCGTTTCAAGGTTAGAAGTTGGATTTTTGGGTAGCACGTGGTATGAGGTGGTTATGAGATACTGAAATATGGGTTTCTTGCTCCCCAAGGCACTGTGTTTCGACCACATATGGCCGGGGAAAAGATTGTTGATCCGGGCCCACACAAGTCTAATTGAGTGGCATGAATCCCGAGGAAAAGTGGCTAAGTGATATGATTCTCGAAAGGAAAGGATGATTGGATCAACTAAGAAAGGAATTTCGCACGTAAATTCAGCCTCCAAATAGGCCCCGAAAGAACAGAATGTATCTAACGCTACGTGACCTCGATTCAAGCACTTCCAAAACGAGGTGAAAGATGGCTTTCTGAAACACGATTTTGACTCAAGAAACACCGAAAAAGGATAAGGGAATACGGAGATACGAAACCAAGAAATTTCGAATGAAAACTGGTAGGCGCCACAATTCCAAAGAATTGATAAGCCCAAGAACGCCACAAGGATTGATGCCCTTGATAAGTTTAGAGATTCTCAAAAGAACCCTAGAGAAGCTTGTCTCAACCGAAAAGGTTAACTCGAATTCAAATCTGCCGTCCCAAAAGCTATGGTGTTCCCTTATATAGTGGACAACATCCATATTAAGTTTAACCTAAATATACACACAAAGCCCAATAAGCCTTATTACAAAAGTTTAACTAAATGTAAGAAAGATAAAACTAAGTGCAGAATTTGGGCCAAGTAAATTGAAGCTTTCATGCATATCTATTGAGGCTTATTTTCAAGGTCTTCAATCCGAATTAAGTGTATCATTCCAGCCTCTTCTTCCTTTAGACTTGGGCTTGTCTCAAGTAAGGTGGACACCAGGAGATTTAGGGCCTCTAATGCCTTTTTAGCTTTTGCTCTTGTCATTGGGCCTCCAAGACCTTGAATGTCCTCCAAGTTTGTTGCCTTGGTCATGCCGCCTCCTCTGTCCTCATCACTAAGCGGGACCGGTTAGGGTCTTCTGGAGTCGGGCCCAGACCCCTGTACATAGAGAAGGGGCAAAATTTGGTGGGCCTAGAAGAGAGAGAAAGTGACTTGGAGAGAAAGAAAAAGGTCACATCAAGTAATTATGAGGAGAGAGAAAATAAAATAATCTGGATTAATCTGGACCACACCTTTGGAATCTAACATGACAGTTGAATGACATGTAATTATGACTCTAAAAGGTCATTAATGGCGCATCAAAGGGCATATTTTGTGGGTCTTGCTGACTTGGAGAAAAGCACTGCAAAATGACCGTTTTACCCCTACACCAAAAACCTACACCTAGCAAACACCAAAAACCACCATCATGGGCAGTTTTGGGAATCTGATTTTTGGGCAGATGATGGCGCCATTTTCAGCCAAGAATTCTCTAGAATTCTTGAGAAACAAGTCAAGAAAATTGTATTTAAATCCGAGGCATTCTTTTGACCATTGGGTAATAACCAAAGTTGGACAAAAGCCCTAACCCTTGGAGCCTCTATAAGGACACCTCCCCCTTCATTTTCCACCTGCCTAGGATGAGCTCAAGGTGGGGTGAAGAGGGTCCAGCTGAATGTCTTGATCCAAGGGAAGAGGAAAGCACACAAAACCGAAATTCTAAGGTAAGCATCTCACCGACAACCTAGCAACTCTTATTTCTACCCCATGGTGTTTTCGTGGAAGTTGCAATGGGATTTCCATATTTTTGAGGTCCTCATTGAGTCCAAAACATTTTTTTGTGTGGGGACAAGTGGGATCACCTTTTTCCAAACCTAGAAAGCTTGAGGCTTTAATATACAAAAATCTACCAACTCTTACAAGTTTTGGGCAGTGAAGGGAATCAATGGTTTTGAAGTAGTAAATGAAGTTCCAATGCTTTGAAATTTTGCATGGTAAAATTATACATCCTGAGGATGATTTTGGTATAATATTTTGTGTCATTTTGATTTTCCAACCGAGAGTTCTTTGTCGTTTAAAATGAACCAAAAGCATGGTTTTCGTCTCGGACCAGTGGCCAATGTTTGGAAACCATAAAAGGATTCGAACCCATTTGAATTTGGGAACTATTTTTCCTATACAATAGACATCCTAAGGGTTATAAGGCCTCTGATTTCATGTTAATAAGTGTTTCTAGAATTTATTAAAAATCAGCGAATTTGGGTCAGAGATTCTGAAAATTCTGGTAACTATACGAAATTCATGAAACTTGAAGCAAAGTTTGTTCATGTGATTAAAAGCATGATGTTTGGCTGTATCTAGGGTGATAGCACGTGTGGGACACATTTTCAGTACCAAGAGGAGAGTCTTCTATTTTTGAGAAGTGCCAACTAGTAACTGTTGACTTGCATACTCTATGTTGCTTTTGCATGTATGTTTTATCATGATGTAGGAGTTGGGCTATAGTACCTATTGGACTGTGTGTCCTTAAGTTACTACTGAAGTCTAAGGTATGACAGGCTGTAGTGCCTATTGGATTATGTGTCCTTAGGTTACTGCTGAAATTCGAGGGCATGTACGGACTGTAGTGCCTAAAGGACTGTGCGTCCTTGGGTTACTGCTGAAGTCCGAGGTATATGAGGTAGGTAGGGCCTATGTGACTGTGTGTCCATAGGTGGCTACTGAGGCCTCAAAGGGGTCGGTAAGGGTCTGCAGCCCTGACTATCGAGGCCCTTAGCGCTGATAGTTCTAAGGGGCTTGTCTTGACCAGGCGGTCCTGCAAAGGTGATACATGACAGGTTATTGTGCCGGAGGCAGGTTTATGTTTACTTCCTGATTGTGATCTGCATTGCATACATATTGTATATGAGTTTAACAGTTACTCTGAGGTTCAATTTTGAACTCCAGACTGGTTCAAAAGATACAGGTGGTTTACGCTGAGCTGTTCAGGAAAATAGGGGGTAAGAGCAATGAAGCTGAAGATTGAAGACATATGGAATGCCCTACCTCATTTTGTATGTTTGTTTTTGGATGACTGTATTATCTTACCTATTGCCTAGCACTTACATTGGATTATTGTACCCTTAACCCTACGGGGATTACTTTATGTTTTTGTTTGTACCTTTACTAGTATATTGTAGTTGTCCAAACTGATCATATGCTCTACCGCACACACTCTGATGTTTATTAAAGATAGTATTTAACAAAGGAAAGGTAATAAATAAAATGGATCCCTCTAGCCTGCCACCCGAAAGGGCGAGACCGGTAGGGGTGTAACATAACAAGAATTGTTACTTGAGTAATATCCTTATATTCAAAGAAATAGAAGTTTCTGAGAGTTTGTGAAATTACTTGCAGAGTAGGAAAATATTACTTGAGTAAAGGACGAAAGTAATATCAGATGGTTCCTTGAAAAAGAATGACAGATTCGAAATTACTTGAGTAACATCTCATGTTACTTGAGTAATATGGAAGATAATCAAGAAGTAGAAGTCTCGGTAGAGTAAAGCAAAATTACTTGCAAAGCCAGTATATATTACTCGAGTAATCTCCGAAGTAATATCGAATAACTTTGAAAAAAGAGCGACTGTTTCTAAATTACTTGCAAAGCAAATGTACATTACCCGAGTAACGCCGAAAGTAATCAAAAAGTAATCAAATTACTTAAGTAATCAAATTACTTACGGAGCAGATAGCCGTTACTTGAGTAACGCCTAAAAGTAACCAAATTACTTGCAGGCCAAATACTTGTTACTTGAGTAACGCCTGAAAGTAATAAAATTACTTGTGGGGCAAATACTCGTTAGTTGAGTAACGCCTGAAAGTAATATCGAACATTAGCGACTGAATCAAAATTACTTGAGTAATAAAAAAGAATTACTCGAGTAATTAAGTTACCAACATAGTTGATTCAAAAACACAATTTCTTTTCAACAAAAAGATTTGATTAAATAAGTCCTGTCATCATCAAATCTATGAGAACCAACAATATAAACTCGTCATTTATTTTCAGCAAATTCTCCCTCAATCCCAAAATTCCAGAAAGTATGTTCCAACTTCAAAAATTCATAACTAATTCAAGAAAAATCTGATTAACTCAATTCCAGCGGCCACCGAACCCTTATTATATCTAGTTTATTCTAAAGATATTTCTAGAGGCCGCAGGGGTTTATACACATTTTCTATATCAAATTTGTACTAACTGGACAGAGGAGAAATCTGGTTCTCTGGGCTGTTTTCAAAAATACATATATCCCAGTAGACATCACGAAAACTTACAAAATTATATGTCAAAATGAAGCTAAAGATGTCTATTCTAAGCCTGTAAAATTTTGTGGCCATCAGACAAGTTTACTCTTTTAAATCCATTTATTAACCATGACTGCCCAGAATTTCCAGAGATTTGCAGATTCTTTGCTTTCTTTGAAAACTAGGGTTTGGGAGTTTCAAATCACGATCTTCACTCTTATTCATACAAAATTTTGTTTTCAACTAAATCACAACCTTAAAAACATCATAATCACAGCATAACCCCACGTTTGAACCAACTGGTCAGATCTCCAAAAATCCAAATCACTAAGTCACGCTAATTTGCACTTACTTGATCTTGTGCTTGGTTCAACTTGATTTTCTCCTTCTTTGTCTCTTGAATCGCGTCGACCTTGACCTTAGAACACCACGGAAAATTGTTTATGAGGAACCTGCAAGGCATTGAGACGAAAAGAAGAAGATGGAAGGCTAGTTTAAAACACTTGTGATCCAACTTACCTTGGTTCTTCAAGATGTGTGCTCCTTCTTCTTCCTTGTGGATCAGCTCTTCCTTCAACAAACAGTTATACCTGGCAGTTGTTCAGATATCAATAAAATCTCCCGGTGTGCAAATATTGTCCTGGATACGATCGTGTGCTAGACAAAGCAAATATACTTTATTTTCATCGTTTATATAAACTCGTCTTTTATTTTCAGCAAATTCTCCCTCAACCCCAAAATTCCAGAAAATATGTTCCAATTTCAAAAATACATAACTAAATCAAGAAAAATATGATTAACTCAATTCTAGCGGCCACCGAACCCTTATTATGTCTAGTTTATGTTAAACATATTTCCAAAGGAATCAAGGGTTCATATACTTTTTCTATATCAAATTTGTACTCACTGGATAGAGGAGAAATCCGGTTCTCTGGGCTGTCTTCAAATATACATATATCCAAGTAGACATCATGAAAACTTACAAAATTATACATCAAAATGAAGCTCGAGATGTCTAATCTAAGCCTGTAAAATGTCGTGGCCATCAGACAACGTTTACTCTTTTAAATCCATTGATTAACCAAGACTGCCAAGAATTTCCAGAGATTTGGCACATTCACTGCTTTCTTTGAAAACTAGGGTTTTGGAGTTTCAAATCATGATCTTCAATCATTTTCATACAAAATTTCGTTTTTAACTCAATGGAAAGCTTACAAACATCAAAATCACACCATAACCCCATGTTTGAACCAGTTGGCCAGAGATCTCCAAAAATCCAAATCACTAAGTCACAAAAGCTAACTTTGCACTTACTTGATCTTGTGCTTGGTTCAACTTGATTTTCTCCTTCTTCGGCTCTTGAATCGCGTCGGCATTGAACTTAGAACACCATGGAACAATTGTTCATGAGGAACCTAAAAGGTATTTAGATGCAAAAAAGAACATGGAAGGCTAGCTTAAACACTTGTGTGTTAGACCTGGCTATCACCCAAGAGGGGGTCAATTGGGTGTCCGATAAAACTTTGGATAACTTTGAAAATCTTTTTCGCAACTTACTAAAAGTAGTTCGTATGACAGTAATACTTTATAAAGCTATAGCCAGTCATTCAAACATATATGCTGGAAATATATAAGTTTAGGGAAGAGAATATGCAAACTGTGATTTATCCTGGTTTGGCCTAATCCTTGACCTACGTCTAGTCCCCAAGCTCCACTTGAGATGACGGTTGGTCCAGCCCCACACAAGTCTAATCAGGTAGCCCAAGTAGTAAGAGAAAGTGTAACCGGCAAAAAGCAGCTGAGTGGGATTGGTTAGGGGTTTCCGGAGACGGGCCTAGCTCCCAGATACAGGGAGATGGCGCCACATGGTGGGCCAGAAGAGAGATAAAAGTGACTTGGAGAGCAAGGCAGAAGTCACATCAAGTAATAATGAGGAGAGAGAAAATAAAATAATCAGAATTAATCTGGACCACACAATTTGAATCTGACATGACCAGAGGATGACATGTAATAGTGACCCCACATGGTCATAAATGGTGCATTTATGGGTAGATGACTTGGAGGAAAAGCAGAGCAAAATGACCATTTTGCCCCTGAAGCGTTATTTTAATTACTAGACAAAAACCGACACCTAGTAACTCCAGAAACCATCATCAAGGGCAATTTGGGAATCTGATTTTTAGGGCTAGGAGGCGTCACCCATCTGCCAAGAATTCTCTAGAATTTCTTGGAAAGCAAGTCAAGAAATTATATTTTAATCCGAAGCATTCTTCGAATTTGGGTAATAACCAAATTTGGACAATAGCCCTAACCAAGAGGGTCTATATAAGGACATCCCTTGGCCAGTTGCCATCTGCCTAGGACATGCTCAAGGTGTGGAAGGGAGAGTGTCCAGCCAAGTCTTGGTCCAAGGAGGAGGAGAAGGTCATACACAACTGAAAATTCAAGGTAAGCGCCTAATCGACAACCTAGTAATTCTGTTTCTGCCCAATGATGTGTAACGTGGAGTTGCAGTAGGATTTTCATATTTTTGAGGTTCTCATTGAGTCCAAAACATGATTTTGAGTGGGAACAAGTAGGATTACCTTTTTCTGAACTCTAAAAGCTTAAGTCTTCAAACTACGTAAATCTGCCAACTCTTATGATTTCTGGGCGGCGAAAAGAAATCGATGGTTAGGCCCCTAAGCGCTGATAGTTCCGAGGGGCTTGTCTTGACCAGACGGTCTTGTGGAGTGTATGCCAGGTTTATTATTTTTCCTAATTGTGATTTACATTGCATGCATTGCATACATATTTTATATGAGTTTAGCAGTTACTCTGGGGTTCAATTTTGAACTCCAGAACATTTTGAAGATACAGGGGTAAGGTAATAGCAGCTGGAGGATTTGAAGAAGGTTGGGCTTGATGCGAAAAGATGAAGAAATAGAGGATGCCCTATTGCATGTTGTACTTCTATATTTGGGATGACTGTATGATTTATACTCACTGTTTAGTATTTGTTTTGGACGATTGTACCCTTAACCCTATGGGGACTTCTTTATGTTTTTGTTTGTACTTTTACCAGTATATTGTAGTTGTCCAAACTGATCATATGCTCTGCCGTGCACACTCTGATGTTTGATAAACAAGCAAACAAACCAATAATCAACTACAACATACACTATATTTTTTCCTTTGTGTGTGTGTGTGACATATAGATTTTATTCATTTATTTTTTCCTTTTTTCCCATCTCAAGTTTTTTGTTGTAATTGAATATTGTGTGCGTGTGTGTGACATATTCTGTCAATTGGAAGTCACTGTGCTGTTATTGGCAGCAAATCTGAGCTCTGAGCTGATCGCTTATTGAACTTGTGATTAACCATGCTGAACTGATGTGGAAATCAATTTCTGGCTGTTATACTTGATTTGCACTTGATTTCTACAAGGCATAAAGGTTACATTTGCAATCTGTGCATGCTTCCTTATTGTTCTGAATTGTATTAGTTGTTGGCATAATTTTTTCGTCATTAGTTGTTATTATGGCCTCGGAATTGAAACTTTCATGTGTCATTGCTTTGTGATTCTCGAATTGCATTTGGCTCACTGTTATTCGTAGCTTTTAGAAATCCATTTGTTAAATCAGATCTCGGTGTGACTTTTGAGTCCTTATCTGCTAATTTGTGAGAAAATTCCACTTGAACTAATTCACTTGTTGCTAGATTTGATTGTGGGTATTGATTGTTGATATGATCACTCAAGCTATCTAGAATTACTTAACTCACTACCATTCATTCATTACATCCAACTTCATCTTTGTCACACATTCTTGAAGTTAATCTTGAAGATTGAAGAGGGACTCGCTTTGAATTGTATAGTATTAAATAATATACTTCAACCAGATTTGTCAAAGATTCTAGGATTGAGAATCCCCATAATCTGATTTAGAAACCTAAGTATATCCATGACTTTATTCATGAGATTCTCTCATTTGACTTAGCACTGGATTTATGCATACATGAGCTTGATCACTTGACTAACATGATTTCTGTTGATCACATTGCCACTGATTATGATACGTCCTTGCAGGTAATTCATGGGATAGGTCTCCAAGGGATTCAACATGTACCATATATCTTGGAACCCTATCGATCGATCCGAACTACCACCAAGGAGGATTCATCAAGGAGAAAGAAATATATTGGTGGGGCTTATGATTCTCATCCGGGATGGGAATTTATGTTTCATGATTTTAAGAAGATTTCAATGCACAGTTGTCCCTTTCCCTCACATTGCATTAGTTTTTTAGATTGATTAATCGCTTTATTGTTAAACATCAGTGTTTTTTTTTGGGGGGGGGTAGTCTAGTAGTAAGAGGTAGTTGATATGGCATAGGTTTTGGTACCTCAGTTCTATCCAACTGTATTTGTGCTATTTCTATTCTGCCGTTATTTCACATTGAGGACAATGTTCTTCTCAACTGACTTTGATTGATAACGTTCTATTCTATTCCTCTGGTCTGATCTAATTCTATTTTGGAGCTTCTAATCTGTGTTGGCGATTATTTGCTTGAACTTTGCACTATAATTTCGGGTTTGACGGTTGCTTGACTGGTATGGAATTTGATTGAACCTGGAACACGTCCTTTTGAATAGTGTTAAGGCTTGTTGAAGTGTGAATTGCTTGTTGAATCAATGAATTCTCTGGAATTTTGTACCAACGGAGAATAATCTCATGCATTAAGTTCAATTCATATGCGATTTGGTCTTGGTGAGTGAATGAGGGCGAGTAAGCCAGTTGGAACGATTTGGGCCTGAATTTTTCTTAAAATTGTGTGATACCATCTAGCTTAATAACTTCCTAGAACTTATCTCAATCCTTAATTCGAGACCACATCAGCAGTTGGAATTGTGAATACGATAAGGGCATTCCATTCAAACTCCTTTGACCAAACAGCAGCCTATATGATGAGGACATAGGAGGCGGCATGACCAAGGCAACAAACTTGGAGGACATACGAGGTCTTGGAGGCCCAATGACAAGAGCAAAAGCTAAAAAGGCTAAAGAGGCCCTAAATCTTCTGGTGACCACCTTACTTGAGACAAGCCCAAGTCTAAAGGAAGAAGAGGCCAAGAAGAATAAGCCTCAATGGATATGCATGAAGGCTTCAATTTACTTGGCCTTAATTCTTCATTTAGTTTTATCTTTCAGTCATTTAGTTAAACTTTTGTAATAAGGCTTATTGGGCTCGCTTATTGGGCTTTGTGTGTAAGCAGATTTAGGTTAAACTTAATATGGGTGTTGTCCACTATATAAGGGAACACCATAGCTTTTGGGACGGCAGATTTGAATGAAGAGTTAACCTTTTTGGTTGAGAGACAAGCTTCTCTAGGGTTCTTTTGAGAATCTTTGAACTTATCAAGGGCATCAATCCTTGTGGCGTTCTTGGGCTTATCAATTCTTTGGAATTGTGGCGCCTATCAGTTTTCGTTCGAAATTTCTTGGTTTCGTATCTCTGGATTTCCTTATCCTTTTTCAGTGTTTCTTGAGTCAAAATCATGTTTCAGAAAGCCATCTTTCACCTCGTTTTGGAAGCGCTCGAATCCGAGGTCTGTAGCTTTAGATACATTCTGTTCTTTCAGGACGCGTTGGAGGCTGAATTTCTGGTGCGAAATTCCTTTCCCAGTTGATCCAATCATCCTTTTCTTTTGGGGATCATATCACTATACACATTAAATCCCTTGTTTAACCCTTTGAGCCCTTCGTTATTCTTTCATTTTCCATCAATGATTAATGAATTTGCGTGTCTTTGAATGTTTAGAGGTTATGACTTGCCGAGTTGATTGAATAAATAATGAATTCGTGTTTATTGAAACTAGTTGAAGTATGCAATCTTGGTGACGGGGAACTAAGTGAGGCTGGAATTTTCGATGATGTCTTTTGCCATTTGGTTATTGTTATAATGCTAGAAGAAAAGTGATGAAAAAAATAATAGAAAAAGAGCCAAAAAAAGGAAAAAAGAATGTGAAAAAAAGGAAAAAAAAGAGAAAGAGGCAATGAAAAGTTATATGAAAAAACAGAAGAAGAAAAAGAATAAGAATAAGAAAAAGAAAAAACAAAACAAAACAAAAAGGAAAGAAGATGAATGAGAGCTAGCTAAGTGGCAAGGGTAAAACAAAAAGAAGATTCACTCATAGTTGCGGATGAATGATTCTGTCTTGCACATATTTGGTACTTAAGTGATTGATGTTGAGTTTGCTGTCATGAACATCTGAATTTGTGGATGTTTGGTGTCATCAACTCTTCATGAAAGTTGTATCGAGAGTAACATACATGTGCAGTTTTCATTAATAATTCAAATTTACTTCCACTCCATCATTTGGCATTTCCAACATTACTGACCCTAAAAGACCCTTTGATTCACAAAGACTATGGGCTACTTAGTGGTGGAGATGTAGGATAGTTACAAGCTTATGGGAAGCCTAAATTAGATGGTCTTGAGAGAAATATCCTTGATTGATGAGAGTGAGAGGGAAACACTTACCGTGTGAGAAATCTCCTCTTTTATTTGCTTTCTTTGATTAAATTGCACGAGTTGGCATGAAGGTTTTTTTGTGTGGAAAAATGCTATTTGAAGGAGAACGTTGATGAATACAAGTGGTTCATATTTGAGCATGCTTTGATACTCTTCATTGGTTGGGGGGGGGGGGCTGATAGAACCCATTATTTTCATATATTTTTATGCATAATCTTAGGCTTTCATCACTTTAATTGAGCTAAAATGTGTTAATTAGGAGATAACCGTGTTTAGGAGTGATTATATGGATTAATTTTTAATTTGACAAATTTTATCACTTCTTTAATTCCTTAAGTGTCTATTATTTTAATTACAAGATATTCATTTTATTTGGGGTTTAATTTGTAGGACCCTTGGGAGTTCTTTGTAAAGTGTCAATTTGAGATTCTCGCACTTAAGAGTTTTGTTGTGAATTGAGCTGGAATTAAACGTCAAATTTGAGATTACGTGACTTCATCATTATTGTCCTACGGCAACTTGTTGGTTGGCCAACCTTTCTGGTCAACTTTATTCTCAGGTTGCTTCTGCGGGTTCGATCATGTAAGGTTTAATTAAATTTGGCTTGTCGAGTCTTATTATTCCTTTTTTATTTAAATAATGCTAAACATCTTAAGTTTGTATTTCAAGTTACTAAATACTTCAAACTTCAAGAGATTGATCAAAGAAACCTAGACATTTTAGTTTACCTTCTTCATTTCAGTTTTCATCTTCTTTGGAATTCTACCTTGTTTTCAACCAAATATTCTCAATAAAGTTTTTTTCTTTTATTTCACTTGTCTACCGATAAAATTTTCTTTTTGTTTCCCTGTTCATATGGTTAGTTTTTACTTATTTATCTTATTTTCCTTGCTATTTTCAAATCCTCGGGACCACGACTAGTTTTTGAAAATCCGGCGGGAGCTTGATGAAACAAGAATCATCCGGTGAACGTTAGATTTACATATGGATCAATGTGTTATAAACTTTTCAGTTGGAAATACTTCTTCTCTAGCGAGTTGTCTCCAGCAGTTTCTATTTTATATTTATATTAACCTTTTGTAAAAAACTTGTAAAATTGTTTGGGGGTTTTGGAACTTGTTTCTCAATACATATGATGATCAATGCATGCTCATGCAATTCAAGCATCACGTTATACTAGCTGAATAATTCATGTCCTTGAGTGAGATGTTATCAGAGAATTTATAAAACCACCCTTTTATTAATGATTGTTGTCTTGCTATTTTGTTTTTAAATCTGTATTTATGCTTATTAATGTGCCTTTGAACGGTAATATTAAAATTAATTTGGTATCTTGACTTACCCATGCTACATGTGAATTTGTAGACTTTTGTTACTTTCTCCCTTCCTCTCCATTTTTGCATTGCTTTTTTATGCTTTTTATCTCTAGATGTCAGTGCAGGTAGTTGTTTCCTTTTGGTTAGAGAACAATATAAGATTGTTGATAGTGCTCTTGCACGTGGGGAGAGGTTGGACAGTTTAATTGAAAGGAGTTCTAAATAGGCTATTTCTTTTGAGCTTTAATTTTCATTGTTCCCTATGAGGCCAATCTCTTATCTATATACGGGTAATAGTCATTTCTCATCATTTTTTTTGGGGTGCCAAATTGTCATTTCTACTGTTAGCTTGTAATTACTTTTTAAAGCACGAGGTTGTAATGGCAATCAATGTTTACATAAACAGTTTCTTCGATTTTGGAAGGAATTCACGTTAATGGTGTGTGGATTAATGTTATTCCTTAGTAGAAATGTGCTGATTTATTTTTGTTTTTGTATTTTCTGTATCACATGCGAGCAATAGACCTCTAGTGATGCTCTCAAAGATCTTTACAAGTCCTTTGCATAAGAATCTGTCCCATTGTTTAATCTTTTGACGAAGATGGCCGTGAGCTACTAGGAACCTAAAGTGTAATAGTTCTGATCAAGATAATCATTTTTTTTTTACGGTCACGATGGTAATTTTAGATATCTGAATTCATTCCCTTTAATTGAAAATAGGTGACGTAGAGGAAGTAGAGCGGAGAGCAAGACACGAGGATTTGGCTTCGAGATGTAGACGCTGGAGGTTATTTGCATATTCATGATAAGAAATACTCAAGGATATAAATGTTAGTTCATTTGGAGTAGAGGTATTGACAAAAGTGGCTAAGATGGTCTCCATTCAAGTAAGATGAAATTTTGGTTTTTACGTATTCTGGCAGGTGTAACGTAGATTTAGTTACAAATTGTATTAATTAGTTTCAAGTTGTATTAGTTCAGTTTGCTTTCTGTTACAGGTTGTTATGTATAGTGTGTAATTTGCTTGTGTACATTTATCTTATCCGAGTGTATATAAACACAATGTCCAAGTAATAATATTCAATTTCATTCTTTCCCTCATTCACCGTGTCGTCACATATTCTCGTAGATTTAGGTAAATTAATCTTGTAATTTAAATCGAGCTCTTCAGTTGTATTTGTACCCTTTTTTGGGGGGTTATACGTGTATTAAGTTGTTGGAGTGGGTCAATAACTTTGTGGATTAACCTAATGTTTTTTGAATGATATGGAGTCGTGGTGTACGGAAAGCGTCGATAACATGTATTTGGCGACAAGGGTGTTCCTTGATTTGAGCGTTTGATGATTTCTTTCGTTGCGGGAGGCATATATGATTCGTTTTTCTTTGTAAAATGCTCTTCTCTATTTCTTTCTTTTTTATTGTTATAATGATAATGGGTTTCTGGGGGAATATTGTGTATTTGATTGTAAATATTCTCTATTTATTAGTATTAGCTAATTAGTAATTATTAGTATTTATTAGCTTTCGTTATAGTCTTTACTTTTGCAAATTTATTCATTTATTTTTTCCTTTTTTTCTATCTCAATTTTTGTTGTTGTGATTGAGTATTTTGTGTGTCATTCTATAACTAACTAGTTAATTTATTTACCTATATTTATTCATTTATTTTTTTTTTCCTTTTTTCCTATATTAATTTTTTTATTGTAATTGATTATTGGTTTGGTTGCTTGTTTTAAATTTAATTGTTTACTCCGTGTCTCGCTATATAGATATAGATATGTATTTATTCATTTATTTATTTTTTTATATCTCAATATTTTTGTTGTAATAGTGTGTTGTAATTGATTATGGGTTTGTTTTTTTTTTTTTTTTTTTTTTTTTTTTTTTTTTTTGGATACACATAGTAGGGGAGGGGGGTATGGTTCGAACCCTGGACATGGAGGAGGGGAGCCAAGCTCACATGCCACTGCGCTACTAAGGGCGGCGGCGGTTTGTTTGCTTGTTTTAAATTTGTTTAGTATTGATATTTTTTGTTTTATAACTAATTAGTTAATTTATTTACATATGCATTTATTTATTTATATTTTCCTTTTTCCTTTTTCCTTTTTCCTTTTTCAATTTTGTTGTTGTAATTGATTATTATGTATGTGTCTGTCATTTTATAATTAATTAGCTAATAGTGTTATTGTTGGTTTGTTTGCTTGTTTTAAATTTGCTTTAGTATTGATTTTTTCATTTTATAACTAATTATTTATTTATTCATTTTTTTTCCTTTTTTTCCTTTCTCAATTTTCTTCTTATTGTGTGTGTGTGACATATGTATTTATTCATTTATTTTTTCCTTTTCTCCTAGGTCTATTTTTGTTGTCATGTTTGACTTATTATTTGTTGTGTATTTGATTCGATAACATTTCGTCCGTATAAATAATTTGAGCCATTATGGTTGTTGTATTTTAATTGTTTGATCTAGATGCGCTATTTATTTTTTCATATCTCAATGTTTATCACTATCATTTGAGTTGTTTTTATTAGCATATTTAGATGGACTTGGTTTTTTTTTTTGGCTTTTTCTTATTTTCTCATCTCTTTTTTATTTGATTTGTATTCGATTATTAATATTCTTCCCACTATTTTACTTCTCGTGCAACTATTTATTATTTGTTACATTTTATTTATTTATCGTGATATTTCATTATTTATTTCTTCTAACATATAGTATTTAATTTTTTTTTTGTAATATGCGGGAATTGTGTAACAATAATTATTTTCTTTTTAAATATAAAACATATTTCCTTTATTTTTTTTATAACAAATTAGATATTACAAATTACTCTTTCCGACCCTAAGATATGTTTGAGAGTTGATTTTGATTTTAAATATAAAACATATTTCCTTTATTTTTTTTTATAAGTTATCATTATTTGAATATGTAATATTCCTTTTTTATAAGATATTTCTTGGAGAAATCTAAACATTTAATAATTTTTTCATTTCCCCTCTAAATTAATTACATTTTTATTTCTTCACTATTTCCCACTCATTCTCTCTCATCACTTTTTCCCACTCATTCTCTCTCGTCAACCACCTAATAGGGATGTTTTGAAAAATTATCTCTCATTATTTTTTCCACTCATTCTTTTCCCGCCGACCTTCCTTCTTTATAAATAAGTGTGTTTTGAAAAATGAGTTTCCTTTTTTTTATATATTTATTATCTTTAACTAATTTTAATTAACTTTTTGATCCACTTGGTATCTTATAAAAAGGAATAGATGGAGTATTTTTCATATTTATTGATTTTTTCCAAAGTTATTCTTATTGATGTTATATCATCATTCACGTGAAGAACTGTTGGAAATTATGCCCTAGGGCAAGTCATTGTTCTCCATTAAGTTATCACTTCATTCGCATGTTTACAGTGATAACTGATCCCTGGATATATCTTATAGATGATATCCTAAATGTCCTCGATCGGTCATCTACGCCGGAGCGAAGATGAGGTAAGACGATATGACTTTGATGACGTATGGAGATACGAATCAAAGTCATGGGCACTTGTAAGAGTACAAGGTGCTTGGACCGACCCACTATGAGAAAGCCGCATGGATTTAGTCATAAGCTTATCTCATGTATAACCGCGTCACAACGCCCATGACTGAGACCATCATAGATTCCTACATGATGAGTCACGACCTCGACCTAGTCAAAAGTCACCTTTGAGGGTGATGATAAAGGCCGGGATCGGGATCGGTGGTTTTCATGCGGAGGGATGTGAATGGTCAAGATGGAATTTGTCCCTCACATTTGTAGAGAGATAATACTGGGCCCCTCGATGAGTGAGTCTAAGAAATGTACGGCCGTACTATGATGGAAAGGAGTTTCCATTTTCACTTATTAGACTACTCGAGAATCGAGAAAGTAATGGTCATGAAAAGGAAGTTGACATTATCCGTGCCTCATCCTTGACCAAATTATCGCGTGACAAAAGGGACGTGACATGGTTGTACGATAGGTTGTATCGTGTCATCGATCCCCATGTGAATTGGGTAGTCGCAATGTCTTGCTAGAGGCCGCTTGCGACTTGTGGGCTGACAAAGTGTTGGCCCACCGCCAATCTCATATGGGCCGCATAGGTCGCATACAAGAATAACTCAACACGAGCGATGTGTCCAAATTCATTGAATCTTAGATACGTCTAAGATTTAATGAATGCGAATTTAATCTAGGATATATATATATAATATATGTTAATATATGTTAATATTATTAATAGAGATTATACTATTAATATATTTGTTTTCTATTTAATTTATTTGATAAATTAAATATCTAAAACAAATTGAGATATTGTATCTCATTTAATTTTCGAATAAAAGATATCGTATATCCGTTTAATATTAAATTGAGATATGGTATCTCAAATTTAAATTAAATAGATAGATATTATTTCTTGGATTTAATTTATAGAGATAAATTAAATCGAAGGCTTTTAATTTGGATTGAATAAATGGATTTGATTAGATCTATTAGATAGATTTAATTAATACATTTATTTTAATCAATTCCAAATTCGAATTTCAAATCGGCTTTTAACGCGGATTAAATACGTTACATCGATTTGATTAATGTAATTAATGTATTTTAATCCATATTTGAAATTTGAATTTCAAAATTAATGAGGATTAATTTTATATAATGCGCTGAACGAGTTTAGAAAACTCACGGGACATTTTGTCGAGCGCATTCGTAAAGCCGCGAGAAAAATCCTAGAGTGGAAAATCAAGAGAGCACAAGAGGCGCTAGCACGCGACGTACGAGCCGTGTTCGGGAGTTGTTCGTGTGGATACCGGTGGAGGAAGACGATCCTACGAGTCGTCTTCTGGCGATCGAGGAGGTAGCCCGCTGTTCAATGAAGAACAAGCCGCAAACGAATTCTCCTAAGGTAATTTCGGATTCCCTAGCCTTGTTTAAACGCACCTGAGTGATCCTCGGGATTGGATCCGTAAGTTTTTTAATCCGCTGCGTTGTACGGATCCCAACAAGAACGATTTCTATGGAAACTCACTCTTCCCAAATACGACTTCTTCACAATTCTGAAATTGTTCTTGGCATAGGCAACAAGAATGCCGACCAAGGGAAGCTCACGCGTAACGGGAAGGCCCATATCGATGTAAGAAAAAGGTCGTTAAGCGAACATGGAACGCATATAAGTTAAAGGCGTACTACAGCTGAAAGCCGAGTTCCACCAGGAAGTGACAGTGTCTTGAGTTTATGTAAAGTCTTTTAAATTGGGATTATCCAGAAGTGATGTGATCACGAGTCTATTCCTACGGGAAACTATGTAGCAATGGCATTGCTGCCAGGAATTAATGAATTTTGGGTCAACTGTCAAGGTCAAGGAACCCATTTTCAAAAAGCACTTGATAACAATGCGGCCAAGTTGGAAAACATGTATGAATTCTGGGTACAAAACCCAGTTTTCAAAAATCATGTCCAAATAAACATGTATGAATTCTGGGTACAAAACCCAGTTTTCGAAAATCATGTCCGAAGCTAAAACATGTATGAATTCATGGTAAAGAAACCAGTTTTTGAGAATCATGTCTGGAGCTAAAACATGTATGAATTCTGGGTAAAAAACCTAGGTTTCGAAAATCATGTCCAAGCAAAACATGTATGAATTCCGGGTACAAAACCCAGTTTTTCGAAAATCATGTCCAAATAAACATGTGTCAATTCCGGGTACAAAACTCGGTTTTCGAAAATCATGTTCAAGATAAACATGTATGAATTCATGGTATAAAAATCAGTCTTCGAAAATCATGTCAAAGCTAAGCATGTATGAATTCATAGTGAAGAAACCAGTCTTCGGAAATCATGACAAAGCTAAACATGTATGAATTCATGGTAAAGAAACCAATTTTCGAAAATCATGTAGAAATTAAGCACGTTTAGATCCGTGTTGCACGAACCGGTTTTTTACAAATCATGTTTGATAAAGCGGAAGGCCTACGAGGCCGTGATATGACAAGTCATCCGGGATAACAAAGTAAACCGTCGTACCGACCTTGATCAAGTCGGGTTGTTAAAGTTTTAGTGAAATAACATAAAGCTCAAACATTTGACAAGTTTGCTATTATATCAGAGTGGACTTTCATCAAGATCACCTTGGCGGGTTAACGAAAACTCTAACGAACACAATGAATGTAACGATAAGGGCTAACTCGGTGATCTACGCAAACTTGATAAACAAATAGCAAAGATTCGATATACATGAACAGTAAGTAATCTCCATTAAATTAAAGATTGTCATGTTAGTGCAGGAGCATCGCATATTTATCAAAGTTCTGAAGCCGGGTTATAACCTTGACGACAAATGGTTGAGAAAGCAACTGAAGGGCCTAAAAAAGAAAGTGTGTTGAATTCCACCTAGGAAGGCGTTGATCAACCAAAAGTCAACGACATCGAAGCCGTGCATGAGCCTAAGAGGGAGGAGATTGTTCTTCTTCGTCTTCATCCTCATTTTCCCAGGAGGAATCAATTTTCCTTTCTCGCTGACATAGGCTTGAAAGTTTAGTCCGAAGGTGTTCAAGGTGACTTCGGGATTTAGAACCCGGATTTGCGCCATGGCATTATCAAAAGATTGCACAGCCACACTGGCATACTCTGTAAGCTGGGCCTTTGCGCGAGAAAGTTCCTCATCTTTAGCCTTCAGCAGGTCTTCTAGATGGGCGGCATTGGCTTGCACCCTCTCCACGAATAGCATGTCATTGTTATGAACATCCTCCCGATGGCGAATCTCTCGAATTTGTCGTCGCGCCTTTTCCTCGGCTACGGGACAAACTCGTCTTGAGCGCCAAAGGCTCCTCCTCCCGCAATTTGTCTTTATCAGCCTGGGATGCTTGTAACTCATCCTTGGCTTGGTCCCTCTCTTCAGTGACTTTGGCCAGATCGACATTGTTTTTCAGAGGTGAAAGCTCTAGGATCAGGTTATCCCTTTCAGCTGTTAGGTATATTTGACTTTGAGGGCGGCATAAGGCCGGAGTAGAGATATGGCTTTGTAGCCCTTAACTTCCATGTCGGCAATTTCCTCTTTATCAGCTGCCGAAAGACTTGAAGGCGCATGAAATCGGGCAGGAAGGCGAACAACGTCTAAAAATTCCTTTGTTACCCCATGCTCCCAAAGAATTCCCCCAGATAGCGTGGCATGAGAAGGAGGGGTTCCCGCAGAAGACGGGGTTGAAGTGGTCTGAGTCTGAGAGCTGGGGGTTGGAGTTGGAGCAGTTGGGTCATCTAGGGCTTGTTTATCTTTGGATCTTTTGGAAGCTCTTTCTCCACGCTTCGACCTGTCCTTGGGTGCGAGCGCTTGCGTGAGGCCCCCAGCAATGCAGCCTCTTATGTGGGAGCCGATTGGGTGGCCGCAATAGGTCCACCCGAGTTTGGGGCATTGGGATCACCCTCGGCACCCTCAGGAAGTGCCGTAAAGACGCCCATAAATTTTGGTCTCCCCATGCCTCGGTCTGCGAAATAAGAAACAAGATGTCAGTTTTATATTTGGCAAAGATTAAAAAATGCACAATACGTAGACTAGAGGGTATATATATATATTCTCATACTCACCGCTAGTCGTCTTCTAACCAGGGGTGTGGGGATGTAATTGGCCGGGTCCATAGGATTTTTCAATGAGCCGGTGAGCTTCATCAAAAATGACATGATAAACAATGAGATATGAAAACAAAATAGCACAACCATGCTCAAATAATTTAAATGGCACAAAAATCTTATCGAATAAAATACACAACAAATAATAAGTCAAACATGACAACAACAAATCTCATCTAAATAAATTAAATTAAATAACGCAATCAACTCAAACTATTTTAACATCACTGTAGAAATAGAAAGAGAGAAGGGAGAAATATAATCTGAATTGCTTGTCTATTCATGTACATAGTATAGGGTATTTATACACAAGAGAGGGAATAAGAGAGTTAATGAGACATAATGACTCATTATGTAGATTGATTCCCTAATTACTATAATCCCGATTGTCTCTATAATATCTTTCCTAATATAATATACTTCCTAATATAATATACTTCCTAAAATATATATTTCCTAAAACATATATTTCCTAACACTCCCCCTCAAGTTGGAGCATAGATATTAATGAAGCCCAACTTGTTACAAAGATATTCAACCCGAGTCCCACTTAAAGCTTTCGTTAGAAGGTCACCCAATTGGTCACTAGATCGCACATGCCCGGTGGACACAAAGTTCTCCTTGATCTTATCGCGTACAAAGTGACAATCAATTCAATGTGTTTCGTACGTTCATGACGTACGTTCATGAAACACGGAGTTGGAGGCTATGTGTAAAGCAGCTTTATTATCACACCACAACTTCGTGGGTAACGACGTGGCAAGACCAACCTCCTTCATTAAGCGGTGAAGCCACACAATCTCTTGTGTAGATTGAGACATGGCTCTATACTCGCTTTTCGCACTCGACTTTGAAACCACATCTTGCTTCTTACTCTTCCACGATACTAAATTTCCACCAACAAACACACAATATCCCGTGGTGGATCTTCGGTAGCCCGTGACCCGCATGATCTCGCATCACAAAAACACTCAATCTTGTTGTGGCCATGATTTGTATAGAGAATACCACGACTGGTGAGCCCTTCAAATAATATAAGACATGTTCCAAAGCTTCCCACCGAGCAACGGTTGGTGCGGTCATGAAGCGACTAAGCACACTAACGGGAAAGGTCACATCGGGCGGGTTACCGTAAGATAGTTCAATTTCCCAACTAGCCTACGATATCTCTCGGGATAGGCAAATGGCTTGATCTTTTCGGATCAACTTTCTTTCGTACATCCTCGAGTAGCTCATCAAACGGTATGCGGTCATCCATGTCCAAGAAGGGATTAGGAATCATGGGAACGCTACTCGGTGCTGCTCCGAGTTTCCCAGTTTCTTTTAACAGATCAAGAACATACTTCCTCTGTGTCAAAAGGATGCCTTTCTTACTTCTCATAACTTCTATCCCAAGAAAGTACTTCAAAGGACCCAAATCCTTTGTTTGGAAATGAGAATTGAGGAAGGCCTTAAGTGATGAGATTCCCAAAGCATTGCTACCCGTAACAACAATATCATCAACATATACCACCAACAAAATCATCCAAAGCATCGTGTGCCGATAAAACACTGAGAATGGTCGCACTTACTCGACTCGGACCAAATTTCTTAACCACGAGCTAAACCTGTCAAACCAAGCACGAGGACTCTGCTTCAGGCCATATAAAGACCGTTGAAGGTGGCATACCTTCCCACGCTCCCCCTGAGCAACAAAACCAGGTGGTTGCTCCATGTATACTTCCTCAAGAAGGTCACCATTCAAGAACGCATTTTTAACATCCAAGCGATGAAGATCCCAACCATAATTGGTGTCATAGAAATGAAGAGGCGAACAGAGGACAATTTTGCCACGGAGAGAAGGTTTCGAATAGTCAACACCATAGGTCCGAGCATAACCCTTGGCAACCAATCGAGCTTTCAAACGTTCCAAGGTGCCATCGCTTTTGCTTTGATCGTGAACACCCACTTACACCCGATAGCCTTCTTGCCGGAGGCAAATCAACGAGATTCCGTGTACGCCTTATCAAGGGCCACCATTTCGTCTTCCATCGCAAAGACGCCAACCGGGATGGGTTAAGGCTTGTTGGAGAGAAGTAGGAACTTTGAGAGAGTCTAGAGATGCTATGAAGGAACAAGATGGAGGAGACAAATGGTTATAGGAAACAAAGGAAGAAATAGGATAAGTACATGTACGTTTCCCTTTGCGTAAGGCAATAGGCAAGTCATCGAAGCGGATCGGACACCGGGTCGGGTTGGAGCGAGAACGAAGTATCAAGTGTAGCGGGAACATCGTGCAATGGTGCTAGGTCGAAGCGGGGAGTGGAAGGAACTAATGCCGGATCGCAATGGCGATCATTGGTGGGTCATGGACCCGATCAACTACATTACTCGCCCTAGGGCGTTCCGATAAACATGATAAATAGGTGGCTTAGCGGGGGCCAAGTCGATGCTTGCACCGGTGGTAATCGAACAAGTATAGACCAGGAGATCATCAAGATCGGAAGTGTCATCAGTAGAGACAGGAGATGGGGGTGGAGTAGAGACGGGGAAAGAACGAAGTCGACTCATGGAATGTGACATCGTAGACACAAGATAACGCAGGGAGAGTGGGAGAATAGCACCGATAACCCTTTCGAACCCTAGAGTACCCAAGGAAGACACACCTAAGAGACTTGGGATCAAGTTTGGTAACAATGGGCCGAACATCGCGAACAAAGCAGACACAACCAAAGATTTTAGGGTCAACAGGAAACAGGGGTTTGGAAGGAAACAAGGTAGTATATGGAGTGGTACCATTGAGGACAAGAGGGGACATACGATTAATAAGGAAGCACGCAGTAGATACGGCGTCAGCCCAAAAAAGTTTAGGAACATTCATTTGAAACATGAGAGCCCGAGCGACTTCTAATAAGTGTCGGTTCTTACGTTCTGCAACACCATTTTGAGCCGGTGTATCTGGACAGGAGGACTGATGAAGCATGCCATTTTGGAGCATATAGGTTTGAAATTGGGCGAGAAAAGTATTCTTTAGCATTGTCACTCCGTAAGGTTTTGACGGACACACCAAATTGAGTTTTGATTTCAATGATTTAAATTGCAAAAGTGAGAAAACAACTCGAACGAGTTTTCATTAAATAAAGCCAGTGGTACGAGAGAAGTCATCAACAAAAGTAACAAAGTACCTAAAACCAGGTTTAGACTCGACGGGACATGGACCCCAAACGTCGAATGGACTAAATCAAAGGGAGACGCGGCTCGTTTATGAACTCGAGGTGCCAAGTGAACACGATGATGTTTAGCAAACTGACATGACTCACACTCTAAAGAAGACAAATTATGGAATTGAGGATACATCCTCTTCAAAGAAGACAAGGACACATGACCCAAACGACAATGAATATCAAAAAGAGATGAACCTTTGAGCAAGCAACTGATCGTGGTACCCGATCCTCAAGGAAGTAATGACCACTAGATTCATAGCCCCTACCAATAACTTGCTTCGTCGTAAGATCCTGAATCAAACAATGGTCAGGAAATAAAGTAATGAAACAATTTGATTGTCGAGTGAGCTTGCTAGGAGACAAAAGATTAAAGGTGAGGTCAGGGACATTAAGGACATGGGATAAGGGAACAGATGGAGTAGGTTCAATAGTGCGAGCCAATAACACGAGAATAAGAACCGTTGGCAATTGTTATCTTGGAGGGATTGGCATAAGGCGCATACGAGGAAAACAAGTGGTGGTTTTTGTCATATGATCGTAGCACCGGAATCGATGATCCACTTCGAAGAAGAAGTAGCAAGACTAGAAGCAATATTACCGTAGCAAGAGCAAGAAGAACTAGACATAGACATAGATGCAGCAATTGATCTTCACCAATAAGTTGAATTCCACAACAAGAGAAAGAACGCTAGTCCCAACTGTGAGCAGAAAACCTCACCAAATAATGATAACACCCAACAACAGGGATACCAAATGGCCACCAAAGGGATAGCAACTCAATCACCAAACAACAAACCAACAACACAGCAAAGCCAAATAAATGCTTCACCAAATAAAAAGATGAAGATTACAACCCAAAAGTGCCAAACCCTGCTGTCGACGCCAGAAAATCTCCAAAAGAAAACAGATGCCAAAAACAAGGAGAAGCAAATTCACGATCTGGAAAGGTTGAGCCCAGACGTCGGAAACCACCGGAAATCGCCGGAAAGGAGAACAGGTAGCCAAAAGAAGAGTCGCCGTCGAAAAACAAACAGCCACGCGCCTTCACGCGCCGTCACAGTGTGGCTGCCGGCGTAGCGCGTGTCCTCCACGCGCCGTCGCAGAGACGTCGGACTTCAGTCGAACGCCGATCGGGGGGTGGGGATGCCGGCGGTGGGGCGCGTGTTCCAAAAAACCAACGTTGGACACATGAACAAGAAAACCTCACTTCCTCTCTCTCGCTGACTCTCGTTGCCAGATCAGGTAGAAATAAAACAGACAGATCCGAACCCAAGGAATAACCTTGTGCTCTGATACCATGTAGAAATAGAAAGAGAGAAGGGAGAAATATAATCTGAATTGCTTGTCTATTCATGTACATAGTATAGGGTATTTATACACAAGAGAGGGAATAAGAGAGTTAATGAGACATAATGACTCATTATGTAGATTGATTCCTAATTACTATAATCCGATTGTCTCTATAATATCTTTCCTAATATAATATACTTCCTAAAATATATATTTCCTAAAACATATATTTCCTAACAATCACAAACATAGCAAGAACCATAAAAAACTCGAAATTCCAATAAGTTATAAAGTTATAAGATAACTTGAAATCGAAATGGTGAATTAGCATGACCAAGAAAAATGAAATAGAAAAAAATGAAAGGGAGGAATGGAAAAAGTAAAAAGAAAAAGAAAATAATTATTGTTACCCAATTCCGCATATTACAAAAATAATTATATACTATATGTTAGAAGAAATAAATAATGAAATATCACGATAAATAAATAAAATGTAACAAATAATAAATAGTGCACGAGAAGTAAAATAGTGGGAAGAATATTAATAATCGAATACAAATCAAATAAGAAAGAGATGAGAAAATAAGAAAAAGCCAAAAAGAAAAACCAAGTCCGTCTAAATATCCAAATATAAACAACTCCAAATAACATGATAAATAGTGAGATATGAAAACAAAATAGCGCATCTAGATCAAACATTTAAAATACAACAACCATACTGGCTCAAATAATTTACACGGACATAAATGTTATCGAATCAAATACACAAGAAATAATAAGTCAAACATGAGAACAACAAAGCTCATCTAAATAAAAAATAAATAAACTGAAGCAATTAACTACTATTTAAACATCACAAACATATGAAGCAACATTAAAAACTAGAAATTGCAATAAGTTAAATATTATATATTAGAAGAAATAAATAATAAATATCACCATAAATAAGTAAATGTAACAAATAATACGGAGGTTCACGAGAAGTTAAACAGAGGGAAGAATATTAATAATCAAATGCAAATCAAATAAGAAAAAGCCAAAAGAAAAACAATAAGAAAAACAAAGTCCATCTAAATATCCAAATATAAACAACTCCAAATGACATGATAAACACTGAGATATGAAAACAAAATAGCGCATCTAGATCAAACATTTAAAATAAAACAACCATACTGGCTCAAATAATTTACACGGACATAAATGTTATCGAATCAAATACACAACCAATCATAAGTCAAACATGACAACAACAAAGCTCATCTAAATAAAATAAATAAATAAACACAATTAACTACTATTTAAACATCACAAACATATGAAGCAAAATTAAAAACTCGAAATTCCAATAAGTTAAATATTATATGTTAGAAGAAATAAATAATAAATATCACCATAAATAAGTAAAATGAAACAAATAATACGGAGGTGCACGAGAAGTTAAATAGTGGGAAGAATATTAATAATCAAATGCAAATCAAATAAGAAAAAGCCAAAAGAAAAAACAATAAGAAAAACCAAGTCCATCTAAATATCCAAATATAAACAACTCCATATGACATGATAAACAATGAGATATGAAAACAAAATAGCGCATCTATAGATCAAACATTTAAGTACAACAACCATAATGGCTCAAATAATTTAAATGGCACAAAAATCTTATCGAATAAAATACACAACAAATAATAAGTCAAACATGACAACAACAAATCTCATCTAAATAAATTAAATTAAATAACGCAATCAACTCAAACTATTTTAACATCACAAACATAGCAAGCAACATAAAAAACTCGAAATTCCAATAAGTTATAAAGTTATAAGATAACTTGAAATCGAAATGGTGAATTAGCATGACCAAAAAAAAAAAATGAAATAGAAAAAAATGAAAAGAGAGGAATTGAAAAAGTAAAAAGAAGAAGAATATAATTATTGTTACACAATTCGTGCATATTACAAAAATAATTAAATACTATATGTTAGAAGAAATAACTAAAGAAATATAACGATACATAAATAAAATGTAACAAATAATAAATAGCTGCACGAGAAGTAAAATAGTGGGAAGAATATTAATAATCGAATACAAATAAAATAAGAAAAAGAAGAGAAAATAAGAAAAAAGCCAAAAGAAAAACAATAAGAAAAACAAAGTCCATCTAAATATCCAAATATAAACAACTCCAAATGACATGATAAACACCGAGATATGAAAACAAAATATCGCATCTAGATCAATCATTTAAAATAAAACAACCATCTTGGCTCAAATAATTTACACGGACATAAATGTTATCGAATCAAATACACAACAAATCATAAGTCAAACATGACAACAACAAAGCTCATCTAAATAAAATAAATAAATACACGCAATTAACTACTATTTAAACATCACAAACATATGAAGCAACATTAAAAACTCGAAATTCCAATAAGTTAAATATTATATGTTAGAAGAAATAAATAATAAATATCACCATAAATAAGTAAAATGAAACAAATAATACGGAGGTGCACGAGAAGTTAAATAGTGGGAAGAATATTAATAATCAAATGCAAATCAAATAAGAAAAAGCCAAAAGAAAAAACAATAAGAAAAACCAAGTCCATCTAAATATCCAAATATAAACAACTCCAAATGACATGATAAACACCTGAGATATGAAAACAAAATAGCGCATCTAGATCAAACATTTAAAATACAACAACCATACTTGGCTCAAATAATTTACACGGACATAAATGTTATCGAATCAAATACACAACAAATAATAAGTCAAACATGACAACAACAAAGCTCATCTAAATAAAATAAATAAATAAACGCAATTAACTACTATTTAAACATCACAAACATATGAAGCAACATTAAAAACTAGAAATTGCAATAAGTTAAATATTATATATTAGAAGAAATAAATAATAAATATCACCATAAATAAGTAAATGTAACAAATAATACGGAGGTTCACGAGAAGTTAAACAGAGGGAAGAATATTAATAATCAAATGCAAATCAAATAAGAAAAAGCCAAAAGAAAAACAATAAGAAAAACAAAGTCCATCTAAATATCCAAATATAAACAACTCCAAATGACATGATAAAAACCGAGATATGAAAACAAAATAGCGCATCTAGATCAAACATTTAAAATAAAACAACCATCTTGGCTCAAATAATTTACACGGACATAAATGTTATCGAATCAAATACACAACCAATCATAAGTCAAACATGACAACAACAAAGCTCATCTAAATAAAATAAATAAATAAACACAATTAACTACTATTTAAACATCACAAACATATGAAGCAAAATTAAAAACTCGAAATTCCAATAAGTTAAATATTATATGTTAGAAGAAATAAATAATAAATATCACCATAAATAAGTAAAATGAAACAAATAATACGGAGGTGCACGAGAAGTTAAATAGTGGGAAGAATATTAATAATCAAATGCAAATCAAATAAGAAAAAGCCAAAAGAAAAAACAATAAGAAAAACCAAGTCCATCTAAATATCCAAATATAAACAACTCCAAATGACATGATAAACACTTTGAGATATGAAAACAAAATAGCGCATCTAGATCAAACATTTAAAATACAACAACCATCTTGGCTCAAATAATTTACACGGACATAAATGTTATCGAATCAAATACACAACAAATAATAAGTCAAACATGACAACAACAAAGCTCATCTAAATAAAATAAATAAATAAACGCAATTAACTACTATTTAAACATCACAAACATATGAAGCAACATTAAAAACTAGAAATTGCAATAAGTTAAATATTATATATTAGAAGAAATAAATAATAAATATCACCATAAATAAGTAAATGTAACAAATAATACGGAGGTTCACGAGAAGTTAAACGAGAGGGAAGAATATTAATAATCAAATGCAAATCAAATAAGAAAAAGCCAAAAGAAAAACAATAAGAAAAACAAAGTCCATCTAAATATCCAAATATAAACAACTCCAAATGACATGATAAACACCGAGATATGAAAACAAAATAGCGCATCTAGATCAAACATTTAAAATAAAACAACCATCTTGGCTCAAATAATTTACACGGACATAAATGTTATCGAATCAAATACACAACCAATCATAAGTCAAACATGACAACAACAAAGCTCATCTAAATAAAATAAATAAATAAACACAATTAACTACTATTTAAACATCACAAACATATGAAGCAAAATTAAAAACTCGAAATTCCAATAAGTTAAATATTATATGTTAGAAGAAATAAATAATAAATATCACCATAAATAAGTAAAATGAAACAAATAATACGGAGGTGCACGAGAAGTTAAATAGTGGGAAGAATATTAATAATCAAATGCAAATCAAATAAGAAAAAGCCAAAAGAAAAAACAATAAGAAAAACCAAGTCCATCTAAATATCCAAATATAAACAACTCCATATGACATGATAAACAATGAGATATGAAAACAAAATAGCGCATCTATAGATCAAACATTTAAGTACAACAACCATAATGGCTCAAATAATTTAAATGGCACAAAAATCTTATCGAATAAAATACACAACAAATAATAAGTCAAACATGACAACAACAAATCTCATCTAAATAAATTAAATTAAATAACGCAATCAACTCAAACTATTTTAACATCACAAACATAGCAAGCAACATAAAAAACTCGAAATTCCAATAAGTTATAAAGTTATAAGATAACTTGAAATCGAAATGGTGAATTAGCATGACCAAAAAAAAAAAAATGAAATAGAAAAAAATGAAAAGAGAGGAATTGAAAAAGTAAAAAGAAGAAGAATATAATTATTGTTACACAATTCGTGCATATTACAAAAATAATTAAATACTATATGTTAGAAGAAATAACTAAAGAAATATAACGATACATAAATAAAATGTAACAAATAATAAATAGCGCACGAGAAGTAAAATAGTGGGAAGAATATTAATAATCGAATACAAATAAAATAAGAAAAAGAAGAGAAAATAAGAAAAAGCCAAAAGAAAAACAATAAGAAAAACAAAGTCCATCTAAATATCCAAATATAAACAACTCCAAATGACATGATAAACACTGAGATATGAAAACAAAATATCGCATCTAGATCAATCATTTAAAATAAAACAACCATACTGGCTCAAATAATTTACACGGACATAAATGTTATCGAATCAAATACACAACAAATCATAAGTCAAACATGACAACAACAAAGCTCATCTAAATAAAATAAATAAATACACGCAATTAACTACTATTTAAACATCACAAACATATGAAGCAACATTAAAAACTCGAAATTCCAATAAGTTAAATATTATATGTTAGAAGAAATAAATAATAAATATCACCATAAATAAGTAAAATGAAACAAATAATACGGAGGTGCACGAGAAGTTAAATAGTGGGAAGAATATTAATAATCAAATGCAAATCAAATAAGAAAAAGCCAAAAGAAAAAACAATAAGAAAAACCAAGTCCATCTAAATATCCAAATATAAACAACTCCAAATGACATGATAAACACCGAGATATGAAAACAAAATAGCGCATCTAGATCAAACATTTAAAATACAACAACCATCTTGGCTCAAATAATTTACACGGACATAAATGTTATCGAATCAAATACACAACAAATAATAAGTCAAACATGACAACAACAAAGCTCATCTAAATAAAATAAATAAATAAACGCAATTAACTACTATTTAAACATCACAAACATATGAAGCAACATTAAAAACTAGAAATTGCAATAAGTTAAATATTATATATTAGAAGAAATAAATAATAAATATCACCATAAATAAGTAAATGTAACAAATAATACGGAGGTTCACGAGAAGTTAAACAGAGGGAAGAATATTAATAATCAAATGCAAATCAAATAAGAAAAAGCCAAAAGAAAAACAATAAGAAAAACAAAGTCCATCTAAATATCCAAATATAAACAACTCCAAATGACATGATAAACACGAGATATGAAAACAAAATAGCGCATCTAGATCAAACATTTAAAATAAAACAACCATACCGGCTCAAATAATTTACACGGACATAAATGTTATCGAATCAAATACACAACCAATCATAAGTCAAACATGACAACAACAAAGCTCATCTAAATAAAATAAATAAATAAACACAATTAACTACTATTTAAACATCACAAACATATGAAGCAAAATTAAAAACTCGAAATTCCAATAAGTTAAATATTATATGTTAGAAGAAATAAATAATAAATATCACCATAAATAAGTAAAATGAAACAAATAATACGGAGGTGCACGAGAAGTTAAATAGTGGGAAGAATATTAATAATCAAATGCAAATCAAATAAGAAAAAGCCAAAAGAAAAAAACAATAAGAAAAACCAAGTCCATCTAAATATCCAAATATAAACAACTCCAAATGACATGATAAACACCGAGATATGAAAACAAAATAGCGCATCTAGATCAAACATTTAAAATACAACAACCATACTTGGCTCAAATAATTTACACGGACATAAATGTTATCGAATCAAATACACAACAAATAATAAGTCAAACATGACAACAACAAAGCTCATCTAAATAAAATAAATAAATAAACGCAATTAACTACTATTTAAACATCACAAACATATGAAGCAACATTAAAAACTAGAAATTGCAATAAGTTAAATATTATATATTAGAAGAAATAAATAATAAATATCACCATAAATAAGTAAATGTAACAAATAATACGGAGGTTCACGAGAAGTTAAACGAGAGGGAAGAATATTAATAATCAAATGCAAATCAAATAAGAAAAAGCCAAAAGAAAAACAATAAGAAAAACAAAGTCCATCTAAATATCCAAATATAAACAACTCCAAATGACATGATAAACACCGAGATATGAAAACAAAATAGCGCATCTAGATCAAACATTTAAAATAAAACAACCATCTTGGCTCAAATAATTTACACGGACATAAATGTTATCGAATCAAATACACAACCAATCATAAGTCAAACATGACAACAACAAAGCTCATCTAAATAAAATAAATAAATAAACACAATTAACTACTATTTAAACATCACAAACATATGAAGCAAAATTAAAAACTCGAAATTCCAATAAGTTAAATATTATATGTTAGAAGAAATAAATAATAAATATCACCATAAATAAGTAAAATGAAACAAATAATACGGAGGTGCACGAGAAGTTAAATAGTGGGAAGAATATTAATAATCAAATGCAAATCAAATAAGAAAAAGCCAAAAGAAAAAACAATAAGAAAAACCAAGTCCATCTAAATATCCAAATATAAACAACTCCATATGACATGATAAACAATGAGATATGAAAACAAAATAGCGCATCTATAGATCAAACATTTAAGTACAACAACCATAATGGCTCAAATAATTTAAATGGCACAAAAATCTTATCGAATAAAATACACAACAAATAATAAGTCAAACATGACAACAACAAATCTCATCTAAATAAATTAAATTAAATAACGCAATCAACTCAAACTATTTTAACATCACAAACATAGCAAGCAACATAAAAAAACTCGAAATTCCAATAAGTTATAAAGTTATAAGATAACTTGAAATCGAAATGGTGAATTAGCATGACCAAAAAAAAAAATGAAATAGAAAAAAATGAAAAGAGAGGAATTGAAAAAGTAAAAAGAAGAAGAATATAATTATTGTTACACAATTCGTGCATATTACAAAAATAATTAAATACTATATGTTAGAAGAAATAACTAAAGAAATATAACGATACATAAATAAAATGTAACAAATAATAAATAGCCGCACGAGAAGTAAAATAGTGGGAAGAATATTAATAATCGAATACAAATAAAATAAGAAAAGAAGAGAAAATAAGAAAAAGCCAAAAGAAAAACAATAAGAAAAACAAAGTCCATCTAAATATCCAAATATAAACAACTCCAAATGACATGATAAACACCGAGATATGAAAACAAAATATCGCATCTAGATCAATCATTTAAAATAAAACAACCATCGGCTCAAATAATTTACACGGACATAAATGTTATCGAATCAAATACACAACAAATCATAAGTCAAACATGACAACAACAAAGCTCATCTAAATAAAATAAATAAATACACGCAATTAACTACTATTTAAACATCACAAACATATGAAGCAACATTAAAAACTCGAAATTCCAATAAGTTAAATATTATATGTTAGAAGAAATAAATAATAAATATCACCATAAATAAGTAAAATGAAACAAATAATACGGAGGTGCACGAGAAGTTAAATAGTGGGAAGAATATTAATAATCAAATGCAAATCAAATAAGAAAAAGCCAAAAGAAAAAACAATAAGAAAAACCAAGTCCATCTAAATATCCAAATATAAACAACTCCAAATGACATGATAAACAATGAGATATGAAAACAAATAGCGCATCTAGATCAAACATTTAAAGTACAACAACCATACTTGGCTCAAATAATTTACACGGACATAAATGTTATCGAATCAAATACACAACAAATAATAAGTCAAACATGACAACAACAAAGCTCATCTAAATAAAATAAATAAATAAACGCAATTAACTACTATTTAAACATCACAAACATATGAAGCAAACTAGAAATTGCAATAAGTTAAATATTATATATTAGAAGAAATAAATAATAAATATCACCATAAATAAGTAAATGTAACAAATAATACGGAGGTTCACGAGAAGTTAAACAGAGGGAAGAATATTAATAATCAAATGCAAATCAAATAAGAATAAGCCAAAAGAAAAACAATAAGAAAAACAAAGTCCATCTAAATATCCAAATATAAACAACTCCAAATAACATGATAAACACTGAGATATGAAAACAACATAGTGCATCTAGATCAAACATTTAAAATACAACAACCATACCGGCTCAAATAATTTACACGGACATAAATGTTATCGAATCAAATACACAACGAATCATAAGTCAAAATGACAACAACAAAGCTCATCTAAATAAAATAAATAAATACACGCAATTAACTACTATTTAAACATCACAAACATATGAAGCAACATTAAAAACTCGAAATTCCAATAAGTTAAATATTATATGTTAGAAGAAATAAATAATAAATATCACCATAAATAAGTAAAATGAAACAAATAATACGGAGGTGCACGAGAAGTTAAATAGTGGGAAGAATATTAATAATCAAATGCAAATCAAATAAGAAAAAGCCAAAAGAAAAAACAATAAGAAAAACCAAGTCCATCTAAATATCCAAATATAAACAACTCCATATGACATGATAAACAATGAGATATGAAAACAAAATAGCGCATCTAGATCAAACATTTAAAGTACAACAACCATCGCTCAAATAATTTAAATGGCACAAAAATCTTATCGAATAAAATACACAACAAATAATAAGTCAAACATGACAACAACAAATCTCATCTAAATAAATTAAATTAAATAACGCAATCAACTCAAACTATTTTAACATCACAAACATAGCAAGCAACATAAAAAACTCGAAATTCCAATAAGTTATAAAGTTATAAGATAACTTGAAATCAGAAATTGTGAATTAACACGACCAAAAAAAAAATGAAATAGAAAAAAATGAAAAGAGAGGAATTGAAAAAGTAAAAAGAAGAAGAATATAATTATTGTTACACAAATTCGTGCATATTACAAAAATAATTAAATACTATATGTTAGAAGAAATAAATAATGAAATATCACGATAAATAAATAAAATGTAACAAATAATAAATAGGTGCACGAGAAGTAAAATAGTGGGAAGAATATTAATAATCGAATACAAATAAAAAAAGAAAGAGATGAGAAAATAAGAAAAAGCCAAAAGAAAGAACAAAAAAGAAAAACCAAGTCCATCAAAATATGCTAATATAAACAACTCAAAATGAAAGTGATAAACATTGAGATATGAAAAAAAAAATAGCGCATCTCGATCAAACAATTAAAATACGACAACCATAATGGCTCAAATTATTTACACAGAGAGAAATGTTATCGAATCAAATACACAACAAATAATAAGTCAAACATGACAACAACAAAGCTCATCTAAATAAAATAAATAAATACACACAATTAACTACTATTTAAACATCACAAACATATGAAGCAAGATTAAAAACTCGAAATTGCAATAAGTTAAATATTATATATTAGAAGAAATAAATAATAAATATCACCATAAATAAGTAAATGTAACAAATAATACGGAGGTTCACGAGAAGTTAAACAGAGGGAAGAATATTAATAATCAAATGCAAATCAAATAAGAAAAAGCCAAAAGAAAAACAATAAGAAAAACAAAGTCCATCTAAATATCCAAATATAAACAACTCCAAATGACATGATAAACACCGAGATATGAAAACAAAATAGCGCATCTAGATCAAACATTTAAAATAAAACAACCATACTTGGCTCAAATAATTTACACGGACATAAATGTTATCGAATCAAATACACAACAAATCATAAGTCAAACATGACAACAACAAAGCTCATCTAAATAAAATAAATAAATACACGCAATTAAATACTATTTAAACATCACAAACATATGAAGCAACATTAAAAACTCGAAATTCCAATAAGTTAAATATTATATGTTAGAAGAAATAAATAATAAATATCACCATAAATAAGTAAAATGAAACAAATAATACGGAGGTGCACGAGAAGTTAAATAGTGGGAAGAATATTAATAATCAAATGCAAATCAAATAAGAAAAAGCCAAAAGAAAAAACAATAAGAAAAACCAAGTCCATCTAAATATCCAAATATAAACAACTCCAAATGACATGATAAACAATGAGATATGAAAACAAAATAGCGCATCTAGATCAAACATTTAAGTACAACAACCATACTTCGGCTCAAATAATTTAAATGGCACAAAAATCTTATCGAATAAAATACACAACAAATAATAAGTCAAACATGACAACAACAAATCTCATCTAAATAAATTAAATTAAATAACGCAATCAACTCAAACTATTTTACATCACAAACATAGCAAGCAACATAAAAAACTCGAAATTCCAATAAGTTATAAAGTTATAAGATAACTTGAAATCGAAATTGTGAATTAACACGACCAAAAAAAAAATGAAATAGAAAAAAATGAAAAGAGAGGAATTGAAAAAGTAAAAAGAAGAAGAATATAATTATTGTTACACAATTGCATATTACAAAAATAATTAAATACTATATGTTAGAAGAAATAAATAATGAAATATCACGATAAATAAATAAAATGTAACAAATAATAAATAGCCGCACGAGAAGTAAAATAGTGGGAAGAATATTAATAATCGAATACAAATAAAAAAGAAAGAGATGAGAAAATAAGAAAAAGCCAAAAGAAAGAACAAAAAAGAAAAACCAAGTCCATCAAAATATGCTAATATAAACAACTCAAAATGAAAGTGATAAACATTGAGATATGAAAAAAAAAAAATAGCGCATCTCGATCAAACAATTAAAATACGACAACCATAATGGCTCAAATTATTTACACGAGAGAGAAATGTTATCGAATCAAATACACAACAAATAATAAGTCAAACATGACAACAACAAAGCTCATCTAAATAAAATAAATAAATACACACAATTAACTACTATTTAAACATCACAAACATATGAAGCAAGATTAAAAACTCGAAATTGCAATAAGTTAAATATTATATATTAGAAGAAATAAATAATAAATATCACCATAAATAAGTAAATGTAACAAATAATACGGAGGTTCACGAGAAGTTAAAATAGAGGGAAGAATATTAATAATCAAATGCAAATCAAATAAGAAAAAGCCAAAAGAAAGCCAAAAGAAAAACCAAGTCCGTCTAAATATCCAAATATAAACAACTCCAAATAACATGATAAATAGTGAGATATGAAAACAAAATAGCACATCTAGATCAAACATTTAAAATAAAACAACCATCTTGGCTCAAATAATTTACACGGACATAAATGTTATCGAATCAAATACACAACAAATCATAAGTCAAACATGACAACAACAAAGCTCATCTAAATAAAATAAATAAATACACGCAATTAAATACTATTTAAACATCACAAACATATGAAGCAACATTAAAAACTCGAAATTCCAATAAGTTAAATATTATATGTTAGAAGAAATAAATAATAAATATCACCATAAATAAGTAAAATGAAACAAATAATACGGAGGTGCACGAGAAGTTAAATAGTGGGAAGAATATTAATAATCAAATGCAAATCAAATAAGAAAAAGCCAAAAGAAAAAACAATAAGAAAAACCAAGTCCATCTAAATATCCAAATATAAACAACTCCAAATGACATGATAAACAATGAGATATGAAAACAAAATAGCGCATCTAGATCAAACATTTAAGTACAACAACCATCTTGGCTCAAATAATTTAAATGGCACAAAAATCTTATCGAATAAAATACACAACAAATAATAAGTCAAACATGACAACAACAAATCTCATCTAAATAAATTAAATTAAATAACGCAATCAACTCAAACTATTTTAGCATCACAAACATAGCAAGCAACATAAAAAACTCGAAATTCCAATAAGTTATAAAGTTATAAGATAACGTGAAATCGAAATGGTGAATTAGCATGACCAAAAAAAAAATGAAATAGAAAAAAATGAAAAGAGAGGAATTGAAAAAGTAAAAAGAAGAAGAATATAATTATTGTTACACAATTCGTGCATATTACAAAAATAATTAAATACTATATGTTAGAAGAAATAACTAAAGAAATATAACGATACATAAATAAAATGTAACAAATAATAAATAGCCGCACGAGAAGTAAAATAGTGGGAAGAATATTAATAATCGAATACAAATAAAATAAGAAAGAGAAGAGAAAATAAGAAAAAGCCAAAAGAAAAAAGAAAAAAAAAACCAAGTCCATCTAAATATGCTAATATAAACAACTCAAAATGAAAGTGATAAACATTGAGATATGAAAAAAAAAAAATAGCGCATCTAGTTCAAACAATTAAAATACAACAACCATAATGGCTCAAATTATTTACACGAGAGAGAAATGTTATCGAATCAAATACACAACAAATAATAAGTCAAACATGACAACAACATAGCTCATCTAAATAAAATAAATTAATAAACCCAATTAACTACTATTTAAACATCACAAAAATATGAAGCAACATTAAAAACTCGAAATTCCAATAAGTTAAATATTATATGTTATAAGAAATAAATAATAAATATCATCATAAATAAGTAAAATGTAAGAAATAATACGGAGGTGCACGAGAAGTTAAATAGTGGGAAGAATATTAATAATCAAATGCAAATCAAATAAGAAAAAGCCAAAGAAAAAACAATAAGAAAAACCAAGTCCATCTAAATATCCAAATATAAACAACTCCAAATGACATGATAAACAATGAGATATGAAAGCAAAATAGCACATCTAGATCAAACATTTGAAGTACAACGACTCATATAATTTAAATGGCAAAAAAATCTTATCGAATAAAATACACAACAAATAATAAGTCAAACATGACAACAACAAATCTCATCTAAATAAATAAATTAAATAACGCAATCAACTCAAACTATTTAAACATCACAAACATAGCAAGCAAGCATAAAAAACTGGAAATTCCAATAAGTTATAAAGTTATATGATAACTTGAAATCAGAAATGGTGAATTAGCATGACCAAAAAAAAATGAAATAGAAAAAAAAAATGAAAAGAGAGACTAATGGAAAAAGTAAAAAGAAAAAGAATATAATTATTGTTACACAATTCCTGCATATTACAAAAATAATTAAATACAATATGTTAGAAGAAATAAATAATGAAATATCACGATAAATAAATAAAATGTAACCAATAATAAATACGAGGAGGTGCACGAGAAGTAAAATTGTGGGAAGAATATTAATAATCAAATACAAATCAAATAAGAAAGAGATGAGAAAATAAGAAAAGCCAAAAGAAAAAACAAAAAGAAAAACAAAGTCCATCTAAATATCCAAATACAAACAACTCCAAAATGACATGATAAACAATGAGATAGAAAACAAAATAGCACATCTAGATCAAACAATTAACTAATGGCTCAAACGATTTAAACGCACAGAAATGTTTTCGAATTAAATACACAACAAATAATAAATCAAACATGACAACAACAAATCTCATCTAAATAAAATAAACAAATAAACACAATTAACTACTATTTAAACATCACAAACATATGAAGCAACATTAAAAACTTGAAATTCCAATAAGTTATGTTAGAAGAAATAAATAATACATATCACCAAAAATAAGTAAAAGGTAACAAATAATAGGGAGGTGCACGAGAAGTTAAATAGTGGGAAGAATATTAATAATCAAATGCAAATCAAATAAGAAAAAGCCAAAAGAAAAAAACAATCAGAAAAACCAAGTCTATCTAAATATCCAAATATAAACAACTCCAAATGACATGATAAACAACGAGATATGAAATCAAAATAGCGCATCTAGATCAAACATTTAAAATACAACAACCATACTGCCTCTAATAATTTACACGGACAGAAATGTTATCGAATCACATACACAACCAATGATAAGTCAAACATGACAACAACAAAGCTCATCTAAATAAAATAAATAAATACACGCAATTAACTACTATTTAAACATCACAAACATATGAAGCAACATTAAAAACTCGAAATTCCAATAAGTTATGTTAGAAGAAATAAATAATAAATATCACTTAGAAAAATAAGTAAAAGGTGACAAATAATACGGAGGTGCACGAGAAGTTAAATAGTGGGAAGAATATTAATAATCAAATGCAAATCAAATAAGAAAAAGCCAAAAGAAAAACAATAAGAAAAACAAAGTCCATCTAAATATCCAAATATAAACAACTCCAAATGACATGATAAACACTGAGATATGAAAACAAAATATCGCATCTAGATCAATCATTTAAAATAAAACAACCATACCGCTCAAATAATTTACACGGACATAAATGTTATCGAATCAAATACACAACAAATCATAAGTCAAACATGACAACAACAAAGCTCATCTAAATAAAATAAATAAATACACGCAATTAACTACTATTTAAACATCACAAACATATGAAGCAACATTAAAAACTCGAAATTCCAATAAGTTAAATATTATATGTTAGAAGAAATAAATAATAAATATCACCATAAATAAGTAAAATGAAACAAATAATACGGAGGTGCACGAGAAGTTAAATAGTGGGAAGAATATTAATAATCAAATGCAAATCAAATAAGAAAAAGCCAAAAGAAAAAACAATAAGAAAAACCAAGTCCATCTAAATATCCAAATATAAACAACTCCAAATGACATGATAAACAATGAGATATGAAAACAAATAGCGCATCTAGATCAAACATTTAAAGTACAACAACCATACTGGCTCAAATAATTTACACGGACATAAATGTTATCGAATCAAATACACAACAAATAATAAGTCAAACATGACAACGACAAAGCTCATCTAAATAAAATAAATAAATAAACGCAATTAACTACTATTTAAACATCACAAACATATGAAGCAACATTAAAAACTCGAAATTCCAATAAGTAAATATTATATGTTAGAAGAAATAAATAATAAATATCACCATAAATAAGTAAAATGTAACAAATAATAATGGAGGTGCACGAGAAGTTAAATAGTGGGAAGAATATTAATAATCAAATGCAAATCAAATAATAAAAAGCCAAAAGAAAAAACATAAGAAAAGGAAGTCCATCGAAATATCCAAATATAAATAACTCCATATGACATGATACACAATGAGATATGAAAAATAAATAGAGATCAAACAATTAAAATACAACAACCATAATGGCTCAAACGATTTAAAACGGCACAGATATGTTATCCAATAAAATACACAACAAATAATAAGTCAATCATGACAACAACAAATCTCATCTAAATAAAATAAATTAAATAATGCAATGAACTCAAATTATTTAAACATCACAAACATAGCAAGCAACATAAAAAACTCAAAATTCCAATAAGTTAAAAAGTTATAAGATAACTCGAATCTAAAATTGTGAATTAGCATGACGAGAAAAACAATCAAATGGAAACAAATGAGAAGAGAGAACATGGAAAAAGTAGAAAGAAGAAGAAGAAGATAATTATTGTTACACAATTCATTATATTACAAAAATAATTATATGTTAGATGTTAGAAGAAATAAATAATAACAAATAATAGGTGCAAATAATAAACGAGAAGTTAAATAGTGGGATATTAATAATCAAATACAGATCAAATAAGAAAGAGATGAGAAAATAAGAAAAAGCCAAAAGAAAAAACAATAGGAAAAGGGAAGTCCATCAAAATATCCAAATATAAACAACTCCAAATGACATGATACACAATGAGATATGAAAAATAAATAGCACATCTACATCGAACAATTAAAATACAACAACCATAATGGCTCAAAGCGATTTAAAGTAGCAGATATGTTATCCAATAAAATACACAACAAATAATTTGCCAAACGTGACAACAATAAATCTCATCTAAATGAAATAAAATAAATAACACAATTAACTCAAACTATTTAAACATCACAAACATATCAAGCAACATAAAAAACTCCAAATTCCAATAAGTTAAAAAGTTATAAGATAACTCAATCATAAATGGTGAATTAGCATCACCAGAAAAACAATCAAATGGAAACAAATGAGAAGAGAGACAGGGAAAAAGTAGAAAGAAGAAGAAGAATATAATTATCTTTACACAATTCATACATATTACAAAAATTATTAAATATTATATGTTAGAAGAAATAAATAATAAATATCACAATAAATAAATAAAATGTAACAAATAGTACGAGAAGTTAAATAGTGGGAAGAATATTAATAATCGAATACAAATCAAATAAGAAAGAGATGAGAAAATAAGAAAAGCCAAAAGAAAAACAAAGTCCATCTAAATATCCAAATATAAACAACTCCAAAATGACATGATAAACAATGAGATGTGAAATCAAAATAGCACATCTAGATCAAACAATTAACTAATGGCTCAAACGATTTAAACGGCACGAAATGTTTTCGAATCAAATACACAACAAATAATAAGTCAAACATGAAACAACAAATCTAATCTAAATAAAATAAATAACGCAATTAACTCAAACTATTTAAACATCACAAACATATGAATTATGTTATCGAATAAAATACAGAACAAATCATAAGTCAAACATGACAACAACAAATCTCATCTAAATAAAATAAATTAAATAACGCTCAAGCAAGACTTAAAAAACTCGAAATTCCAATAAGTTAAAAAGTTATAAAGACAATACGAAATTAGGAATGGTGAATTAGCATGACCAGGAAAACAATTAAATAGAAACAAATGAGAAGGGAGACGTGGAAAAAGTAAAGAGAAGATGAAGAACATAAGTATTGTTACATAATTCGTACACATTACAAAAATAATTAAATATTATATGTTGGAAGAAATAAATAATAAATATTATAATTAGTAAATAAATAAAAAGAGAAGTAAAAAAGTGGGAAGAATAATAATAGTAACCAAATACATATCAAATAAAAAAATAAGAAAGAGAAGAGAGAAGAAAAAACAATAAGAAAAACAAAGTCTTTTTAAATATCCTAATATAAACAAGTCTAAATATGACAAGTGATAAACAATGGGATATGAAAACAAAATAGCGAATCATCTGGCTTAAATAATTTAAATGGCACATAAATGTTATCGAATCAAATACACAACAAATAATAAGTCAAACATGAGTACAACAAAGCTCATCTAAATCAAATAATTTAAATTACGCAAACAAATTAGCTCAAACTATTTAAACAGCACAAACATATGAAGCAACTTAAAATACTTGAAATTCCATTCAGTTAAAAAGTTATGTAAAAATATGATAAGATCAAATTAGGAATGGTTAATTAGCAAGACCAGAAAAAAAATCAAATAGAAACAAATGAGAAGAGAGACCTGAAAAAAGTAAAAAAGAAGAAGAATATAATTATCATTACATAATTCATACATATTACAAAAATAATTAAATATTATATGTCAGAAGAAATAAATAATAAATATTACAATAGATATATAAATAAATAAACAGTAACAAATAATAAATAAATGCACGAGAAGTAAAGGAAGAATATTAATAATCAAAGACAAATCAAAGAAGAAAGAGAAGGGAAAATAAGAAAATGAAGTCCTTTTAAATATTTTAATATTAGATCAAATAATTAAAATACAACAACCAATGGAATCAAATACATAAATAATAAGTCAAATATGACAACAACAAAATTTAAACTACGCAAACAAATTAACTCAAACTATTTAAACACCACAAACATATCAAGCAACTTAAAATTCCACTTAAAATACTCAAAATTCCATTAAATTTTATACGATAACATGAAATTAGGAATGGTGAATTAGCATGACCAGAAAAACAATCAAATAGAAACAAATGAGAAGAGAGACATAGAAAAAGAAGAAGAATATAATTATTGTTACATAATTCATACATATTACAAAAATAATTAAATATTATATGTTAGAAGAAATAAATAATAAATATTACGATAAATAAATAAAATGTTATCTAATCACACACGCAACAAATAATAAGTCAAACATGAGTCATGCAGACATATCAAGCAACTTAAATTACTCCAAATTTTATAAAGTTAAAAAGTTATGGAAAAATAAGATAATACCAAATTAAGAATGGTGAATTAGCATGACCCATTAAATATTAAAATGATTAATTAATAGTAAATAAATAAACAGTATCAAGTAATAAATAAATGAAAGAGAAGTAAAATAGTGGGAAGAATGATAATAATCAAATACAAATCAAGCAAGAAAGAGAAGGAGAAAATAAGAAAAGGCCAAAACAAAAACCAATAAGAAATCCATTTAAAATTTTAATATAAAAACTCTAAATGACTGCAATAAATATTTGAAAACAAAATACTGCATCTAAATCAAATAATTTAAGCACAACAAACATATTGGCTCAAATAATTTAAATAGCAAAAAAAAGTTATATAATCAAATACACAACATATAATAAGTCAAACATGAAAACAAAATAGCTAATTCAAATCAAATAATTTAAATACCTTTAAATACCGTGAACAAATTAACTCAAACTATTCAAAGAGCACAAACATATCAAGCAACTTAAAGTACTTGAAATTCCATTAAGTTAAAAAGTTATGGAAAAATAAGATAACATCAAATTAGGAATAGTAAATTAGGATGACCAGAAAAACAATCACATAGAAACAAATGAGAAGAGAGACATGGAAAAAGTAGAAGAGTAATAAAATTGTCGTTACTTATAATGATAATTCATACATATTACAAAAATGATTAAATATTATATGTTAAAATACATAAATAATAAATATTACAATAAATAAATAAATAGTAACAAATGAAAAATAAATGAAAGAGAAGTAAAATAGTATGAAGAATAATAATAACCAAATACAAATTAACAAATACAAAAAAGGAGAAAAAAACAAAAACAATAAGAAAAACAAACTGTGATAAACAATCTGAAAACAAAGTAGCATCTAGATCAAATAATTTAAATACAACAAAAGCAATGGCTCAAATAATTTAAATAGCACAAAGATGATATTATCTAATCAAATACACAACAAATCAAGTCAAACATGACAACAAAAGAGCTCATAAATCTTATCTAATTAAATATGACAACAAAATAGCGCATCTAAATCAAATAATTTAAATACCACAACCATATTAACTCAAACTATTTAAATAGCACAAACATATTAAGCAACTTAAATTACTCCAAATTTTCATTAAGTTAAAAAGTTATGGAAAAATAAGAAAATATCAAATGAGAATGGTGAATTATCATGACCAAAAAAAGAATCAAATAAAAGTCGAATTTTTCAGCCTTCCAAATTGAAATAAGATGAAAGTGAATCTATCCAAAACTATCCAGCATTTAAAAGTAATGTTTTCTGACAATCATATTTGCACAAGGGCTATTCATCTGGTAACTAGCAACAAAACAACACTCCACATGTTCATATCAGTATTGTAATTAAGGTACTTAGAGACCCACCCACGGATAAAGCCAGTCTATGATCTTCCATGATAAAACCAAAGGTCACAGCAATAGGAAGATGATCTACAATCAAAGGAAGTGGCTCCCGAACCTGTTAATTAATGCTCATTAATACAGTTAAAAGGATCATAAAAGGAGATATGACTATCCAACTCCATTAAGTAGTGGAGGATAGAAGTAGATTAAAAAACATATGATATTAATTATTGGTAAGTTCAGAATTATAGATGAGTATAGAAGATAAGATTTTAAATAAGATCAACCCTCTCTGGTCTTCCTCCTTATCTCTCCTCTCTCATTTTCATTATGCCTGCCACTAGACCTACACCATTAAGTTCTTTGATCCGACTCTAAATCAGGATTATATAAGAAAGAATAGCCAAAAAAATGTAGCACTTGGAAACAAACTATGTAGTTAAACTACTAACGTTTAAAATAAGGAAAAAGGGAGAAACAATGTGGACAAACACACACAAAGAAAAATAAACTATAGCTCGCCCTCCCTTGTCTAGTATATGAATATCAATTCAAACAGCCCACACCAGCTTTCCAGAAAGAATACAACAGTGATTCAGTGTCTCCCGCTCTACTTTCCCTGCAGATTCGCTTTGAATCTTCAGATAAATTTATGTAAACAATAAGAATAGAAAGTGATCTCTAATTGAAACAGGAGATGAGTTTATTTCTCCTCATAAGCTTCCACATCAGTAAAAATAGAACAAAGCACCATCTTATTCCTTTACTAGAGAACACTGGCGGCAATAGTGAACAGAGAAGCCTCCCCGTGTTAGTTCCAATGGTGGCAATAATGAACAGAGAAGCCTCCCCACCTTTTCTTGTTCAGGTTAAGTAAGACAGAAAAATCGAAAGGAATAATCTATCAAATAAAAGGAAGACTACGAATGGGATAAGAACTTATTCAAATTTATGGTAAACATAGATAAATACAGAAAACACAGTAGCAACCAATGAATAACATACATATATTAATCAGTTAATAATTCATAGAGAATAAGGAAATAAATTAACTAACAAGATAATAAATAAAACAAATAGACAACTTGAGGCAAGAAAATAATGAAGGCTAAATTATTGATACATAAACTATGCAATATTTGAAAGAAGGCATTAATATGCAGCATGAATAATTAAGTATTATAAATAATATTTATAAACAACAATAAATTCATGTGAAAAGATAAAAATTAAATATAAATAAGAAATAATAAGGGGAGGATGAGAGCAAATAATAAAGGACAAATAAATCAATACATCTCTCATATTCTCATCACCATTCCCTATAACTAGCCAATCATAGTAAGATGGTAACCTCATCAAAAGTGAACCATGTATGAAATTCTCTCCTTACGTTTGTAACAAGAGTGTATGGTTGCAACTTGCAAGGATGTTAGAGTTCACCTCTATATTCTCAATCTTTGCCATGTCTCTCTCACACACACACACACATACAAACACTCCCTGCTCAAACCAGTCATATAATTCTCCCTCCTGTGCCATCTTTTTGCCCACATTCAGACCGGCACTTCCTCAAATGCAGACTAGAAACTGGCACACCCATAATTATCCAAGTGGAATTAGGCTTTTATCATTTAACTTCTTAAATGAGGCTATTGAATGCACCTGTTATTGATCTCAGTATCTTGATTTTAGTTTCACATCAAGCCATCTCCAAATCAGGCCCTGACCTAAGCTGCCGAACAAAAACTACTTTCTCATTGGAATAGATAGATGTCATGGGCACCGGATGAAATCTATTTCATTTTGCATTTGGTCAAAGATATTTGCAATGGCAAGCGGATTAGAGAAGCAAAGAGAAAATCCCAGGGAAGTGGTATATAAGCCAAATCAGTTATGACTTAAGATCCACTTGCATTAAATTCTGCAAGATTTGGCAGTTTTGGTTGCCAAATTTAATTCAGCCAAAAAGACACATGATATGACTGTGGAGACCCAGTACCTTTCTGTCTATCAATTAAGGGAAAATGTTTTTTGACCAAAAATTAAAGGAAAACTAGAAATTAGGTCATTATGCGAGAAAAAATGGTTTCATGTTTTGAAACAGTTGACCAAACAAATGGCTAAATATAAGTCTAGCCCATCAACCTCTCTTGTTAATCTCTATAAAGAAAAACTAGAAGTGGAAAGGACTAAACAAGATTTTAGGTTCAACTCCTATCTATATGATTAAGACCTTATTGAGAGAGCTATCTCTCATTCGGGGCCCAACAATACTCAAATTAGAATTACTTCGTGATACCAGATGGCAGATAGTTGTTAGCTCCTAAAACAAATGTTAACAGCTTGTCTAGTAACTTTTTCCTAAACTGATTATTTTTCTCAATATTCCTAGACCACATTGCACCAAAATTAAATGGTAAACAATCCATATTGGGGACTAGGATGATCCAAGTTACATTTCAGCAAAGAAGGAAGCATCAAACCTAACATGAAATACGATTTCCCACTTTGAACATAGTCATTTTACTCAAATAGGCTGAAGATAAACCAGGTAATATTTAATAGTTCTTACTGGATGATGTGGGTCTGCCAGCATTGGGAAAAGACCTCTAACAATAAGTGATTGCCTTGCCTGTCATTGGACAACAAAATGAAACAAATAGCAAGAACTGATCAGTTTCAAAGTCAAATGTTACAATGCAAATCAAGAAAAGAAAATGAAATTGGTTCTCTGGAAATAAGAACATACCGATGGATAACATAAACAAGAAACACATATATACACATATCATAAAAGGAGAAGCAATTATTCTTCATTTTCACTATCAAGTAAGTCTGCAAAGCAGATATTTCTTGACACAGTAATGAATGCTAATAATGTCCAAATATTTTTGTTTTCTCAATATTTAACTTCAGCCATTTCTTGCTTAATAACTAAGAAATCAACCACAAAATGTCAATAAGAGGGCCTCACAACATCTTTTTAATTATAAACACTCAGAAATTTATCCAAATTCAAATGCATTTCAAGTTAGAAACACTCATTTTGGATTTTCTCTTTTCCCCCACTTTTGGGTCCTTTGAATTTATGAATATTACACAAGTTTCATCTTTAATTTCAAAACATATACAAAATTCCCTCGGTATAACAAAAATTTACACAGACCTATCCTAGTCAGCTGAGTATATTTATGTTTCTAAAATTCTAGGGAGGTCAGTAAAATCCTTTGCCAAATCAAGGTAATTTCCTCTCTGAACATATCATGATTGTTCAATCAAAGTTAAAATGCACGAGAGCTTGATTTCAGTACCAGAAATTCAAATATATATGCCAAAAAAGATGACAAGTTGAGCTTAAAATGTTCAAGGACTGATGATATTGAACTTAACTATGGTAGAAGCCAAAATAATAACAATAATAAAAAAGTTTCCTTCATTAGAAGTAACTTATAGCTTTACTATTAGGCTATTAAGTATCTCCAATTTTTGAGAGCAACATCACAGATACAATATAATCATTCAGGCACCTGACAAGATTAGATTGCAAGCAACAAATCACTAGCACCAATCTACCATAAAATTAGAATTTAAAGAAACAAAAAATGCGTAAGTAATATCATTATATACCTCCAAATGCACCAGTGAAAGTCCATCGGAGTTTATTTGTTTTCAGTTGAGGAATGACAACAGATATTACAGGCATGGTTGGTCTGTGCTTTGCAATCAACCTACAGATACAAACAATGAGAATAATGTAATGAAATAGCACATGGCTGTTGATATCAATATGAACCGAACAAAAGATACCAGGAGAAGAAATCGGTACTATGAGCAGGTGCACGTGCATATGCATAGGTAACCATGAAAACGATAAATTTATAAATAAAAAGGGAAATGGGGATTGAAAGATGTTAAAAAGAAACCTTGCAGCTCTTCCAGATGAAGTGAAGCAAATAATAATGGAGGCCTTAACCTTGATGGCTGCCCGAACCTATATGTTACAGCACAAATGAAGAACTTCCCAAAATTTGGTACATTCACATTTCTTTGGGAAGGAAACTCGCATGATGTTAGACAGGGAAAGATAAATAAAAACCAGAGAGATCAAAGAGAAGAGTCATTAGAGAGATGTACCGCAGAGGAAGCTATTGATTCCAAATGACTCATGGGCTCCCCTACATATTTTACAGTCTTCTTGAAATACAAATCCTGATTAAAAACTTCCTCCGCCTACACATAACAGACGCCTAATTTCAGTTAACACTTTTCTCCTATGAGAAGATGAAGGTTGTGGGGAGGAGAAAGCTAGTTTCTTGACTCTTTTAGAGAAACCACACATAATAAAATCCATCCATCAGCAACAGGACCATGAACAGAAGGCCAGGCTAAGTTAGTAGTCTTAATGTACAGAAGCCAGAGACACAGCATATTTGAAAATCAATGAGTGGACTTCACACAACATTTCAAAATGCATCAGAAACAGGAAGAAGACAATATTATAAATAATGCGCACTTAGAATAACTAGCAAAACCATCCAATAGAAGACATGAATATTATAAATTATCCATGAAAGGAAGGCTTCTCCTCTGAAGAACTAACTACAAGGATGAGTTTGAGACTTGAGACAGGAGTGCCAGTTATAATGAGAGCACAAACCTACCTCTGCACAGATTTTTCCAACAGTAGAAATTGTATCTACAGGGTACACACCTCACAGGGTCTCGGCCCCAAGAAGAATTGCATCACTTCCTGAACCATCAAGAAATGGACAACAAAATACACGAAGGTGCATCACATAACCACAAAGAGCTTAACTTGACAAGCCTCAATAGAAACATGCACATATGCAATACCACAAATAAAAATACACCAGTTTCACGAAATTTTTTATATAATATATATGGGTGTCGCGCGTGTGAGTGTGTGTATATATGAATGTGTGTGCGTGTGTGTCAAATTAACCCCAAAAAAAGGCACGAAGTCATAAAAATAAAAATTCACCATCCAACACCGCATTGGCAACATAAGTTGCTTCATCACGAGTAGGTCTTAAATTATCAGTCATAGTATCCACAACACGTGTAATAACAGCTGGCTTTCCAGCTACATGGCACTTGTAGATTGCAGCTTTTGGAATAAAAACACCTGTGAAATTGAAGGAGACAAGAACAAGAGAATGGTTAATAATATAATGATATGAAAGAATATCAATCAGTATGAGATAACAGGTAATAACTAGCACATAAAATCTCAAATGAAGCAAGTTATGCATAAATTCAGAAGCATGTGCTGACCTTCTCAGGTGGCAGATCTATCCCCAAATTTCCATGAGATAGGATGATAACATCTGCTTCTCTCAATATCTCATCAAAATGTGTCAATCCCTATGGGAATTTACCAGGGGAAGATGCAATTAAAAATCACAATCAAGCAGAGTAGGCAAGCTCAGAACATTTATTTACTTGCATTGTCTCTCATATTCTCATCACCATTCCCTATAACTAGCCAATCATAATAAGAAGGTAACCTCATCAAAAGTGAACCATGTATGAAATTCTCTCCTTATGTTTGTAACAAGAGTGTATGGTTGCAACTTGCAAGGATGTTAGAGTTCCCCCTATGTTCTCAATCTTTGCAAAAATTTGTGTCTGTTTCAGGTCACCAAGTTTAGAGAGAAATTCACGGGCCTACAAAAATATAATTATAAACATATCTCAATACCTTGATTAAAAGAAAGGGGGAAACAATTTACTTAGTCAAAGCTGTTTTTCGGCTACAGAAGATCAAAAATTCAAAGCTAAAACTGTAAGCATGAGGACAGGGAGGAAATCACTCAATATCATATGTTAGGAAAAAGGAGGAAAGCCATCTGAAATAGCTCTTACATGACAAATATCCTCAGCATGCCGGGTGTATGACAATGAAAGGAAGTCTATGTTGTTTTGAAGACCCCATGTGCTTATGACCTGAGTTAATACATTGATATGTCCAACATAATCATTAGATTCAATGAGCAACAAGAAAGTAATAAACAGGTCTTTTACATGCATGAACCTAACCGGAGTAGAATGAATCAATCATAATCTGGTGATTTGGACAGTTAAAAAAATACACAGCTTTAGTCTATACACATACATTTAAGCTTTACAATCGCAAAACATTTTTTGTTGAAGGAGTTCTATTTTAGTTAATCAATCTAAAAAATAGGCCCAATATAAACCTATTCCCAACATGAGAACGAAATCATACAAAAGAAATTCCATTCTTTCTCATGAACTGAAAGTAGAAAACAAAATCAACCCATTCAATCTATCTCATTTCTTTATGGAACATGGTTTTGATGTGTATGCCAAATATTTACCTCCTTGTCCTTATCAGTAAGCGTAGGAAGATCAATACAAATCTGAGAGACATGTAAAGTATACGACGACCCAGCTAGTGTGGCAGAATTTTTTTTTAGACAAGTGACATCATCACCATGCACCCTAGTGACCTACATGTAAAGCCAAAACTGTGTGACAATAATAATACAGAAGAACTGTGACACTAAGTATTGGGCAAAGTTCTCTGATTTGAATATTGCTGACATGGAAAGCCAGCAAACTATAATTTGGTTCTGACAAGCATAATCAAAGGTATAAGTTACGCAGTTGCTCTCTCATATTGAATAGCAGCCTCTTGCCTCCTCAATAATAAGGTGGAAAAGAGTTCCTTTGGATTCAGCTTTCCTCCCTGGTTGGAATTTCTTTCCAGGCACACTAATTTAAGAATTACACCTGCAATACAAGCAGCAACCAAATAGCCAGTGTCCAAATCAGGAAATTCTACTAAATTGCTGCTAAAATAATCATTTTAATCAAAATCTCCTACTATATCCATTTATCTTATTCATGCATAATTAAGCAAATAATACTCTATATTCTTCCTAAAATCCCACAAAAATGCTCACTTAACCATATAAAAATAATGGTTTATCAAATTCCACCACACTTGCACTTTTGCACTCCATAGAAAAAAAAATTCAATCAAGGAAATCCAATACAAAATCGAATAGATATATATGTGAGAATGTAGCAAGCTTAAATCAAAAAAAGCAAGCATAGTAGTATATCATACTTCAACCAACATCACAAGCAAAGTGTACGAATGCAAATCAAATAGTCCATGTACTTAGCCTAGCCAATAGTGAGTAATGCTTTAGAACACAACTTGGTCCTGTTTTGCACTTCTCACATTCCTCTCTCAAGGTAATTTCACTCCACTCCACTAGTCCAACCCCTACCATAGGCTTGTAATGTGTCTACCATCTCCACCACTCATTATACACTAGAGTAATGAATCAAGAGGTCTTTGCTTTGGTTGTAATGTTGAAAAGGTCTAAGTGGAAATGGAAAAAAGAATGGCACATGATCTGAAATATACGCCGGTGATGAGCGATAATTAGACAATCAAACAAGTGGCTGAAACTTCAGCATTTGCTGTCATGTACAGCAATGTTTAAGCATAAATCTATTGCTTCAAATTATATTCATAAGCTGAAAGAGTTCTTTGGACAATTTGTTCTCTCATTTTTACTCTTCTCTATTTTTTTCTGGTTCTTTTTAAGACATTTTTGTTCTGCCTTCTTTACCTTTTTTTCTTTTCTTCTTTCTACACAAATGCCTTTTCCTTTCTCTTCCTTGCCTTTTTTTTTTTTTTTTTTTTTTTTCTTTCCGGCTTTTCCTGTTTTCTTCCTCCTTTTTTTTTTTTTCTTTCTGGCTTTTGTTTTTTCCCTTTTTTTTTTTCTTTTCTTTTCTTTCTGGCTTTTCCTTTTTTCTTCCTTTTTTTCCCCCTATAGGCTCATATATATTTTCCTTTTCTCACATATAGTCTCATGTATAGATTCAGATCAGTGCATATTAAAGAAGAAATGAAAGTGAAGGGCTCAATGGGGTTAGCAAGGGATTGATTTAAACGGCTTGTGTTTAGGAAAACGGGTGAAGAAATAGAATGCCTCAATCCTATTCATGACTCTTGTGCGATTATGTGGCCTTGATTAAGACGCAAGACAAGTTCTAGAGGAAACTGAATCAAGTGGAGTACCCACACTAAATTTATGAATGATAATAAGGCTCAAATCCTTCCATCAAGGTTTGTGCATTCTAAACTAACTCACACAAGGCCAAACCATGCACATAACCATTTTCAAAGCATGAGAACATTCTACTTATGATACAAATTTTCCAGATGATAAACCACAAAGATGGCATCAATATGTAAACAGTACTTGCTTCATTCATTCATGATAAGTTTGGTTCTTCATGTGTATCTCAGAATAAGCAAAGTGCATTGCAGAAAAATTCATAAATCAAGCATTGTTCAGTCAATAATTCTAGCAAAGGTGTTGTCCAAAATTCCTGTACAATCACCTAGAAAATCAATGAGCTAAACTCCCCCACAGTCATACTTAGCATTGACCTCAATGCAAGCTTAGAACAACCAAAGAGGCCACAAAATCATCACCCTAAATCTACCTTTTCCTAATGATTTAGTCCCTCCCCCACACTCATTTTAGGCAATCATGTAACAAGTAATTTCACAAGCAATCCAATATAGTAAAGGGAGGAAAGGGACAACCATGTAGACGAAATCTTCTTGAGCTCTTGAAGCAAAAAAATCTCATCACAGATGAGAATCGTAAACCTCTTGAGCATAGGCCTTCCTTGACAAATCTTTCTCGGTGGTGGTTCCAATTCCATGTCTAAAGGCTCCTTAATGTAAGGCAGAGAGTGATCCTTTTGGAGTGTGGAAGTTCCTTCAAGAAAAAGAAGGAATCGATGTGATCAGCAGCCACACAGAAATGAGGATACCAGAGGAAATTCGTAAGAAAGAGTCTCATGAGTAGAAACCATGCATACGCATAATACTCCAAATCACATTATGTCCATGTTGTACTCTAGAGTCATGATGCAATGTAAAGAACTCATACTCAACCACACAATCCAAGAGAATCCATTTTGAACTCCCCTATATCAGGTTGTAAATCTAGACCTTTAACCTAAACCAAAATGTCTTCTAAAAATCCAGAAGCTTGTCTAGTTGTCCTATCGACCAGTTGGAGTATTACAATAGTGGACTCAATGTTTTTGATCACTAATGAGTTATCAACTGAATGTGACATAACATTAATGGCTGCACCTAAGTCTAAGAGTGTATTATTGAAATTTAGCAAGAGTTAAGGAGTAGGCAGACCATGGCATAGGAGCACAATCAACTAACTAACATTTACTACTGCGTGGGTCACCCCCAACACTTGTTATAAACCAACAACGCACCAATACAGTTTTTTTTTTTTTTTTTTTTTTTTTTTTTTTTTCAAGAATTCCAACAGTAAATCAGCTCTCACCAAAAAAAAAAATGTGACAGTAGCAATCAAATCAGAGACAAACTTAAAGTTTAGCAAGTAAAGACCTCAACAGCAGCATGAAATATCCTCACCAAAATGAACTAACACTCACAGCAGAGAAACAGTGCAAGTAAAGTCAGCAATCAAACACTTCATCCACAGAACAATTGAATCGCAACAGTCAATAAAATTATCACAAGAGATTATAGGCTAAAAGCCAGAGCCAAGAGCATAATCCCAATCTTGCCAATATTACAACAACGAAATCAAGCCACCGACAGTATGAACAATTCCAGAAAACTCTACACAGCTCTATTTTTATTTGAGTTTATTTTATTTTATTTTTCCTTTTTTTCTAAGCCACTGACATGTTGCATCTGTTTATATTTTCACTTACCCCAAAAGCGGCAACTGGGTACAATAACGATGGTACTCATTGAGATTTATGAACATGCCAAAAACCAACCAATTCTTCTCCAAGATGTTATTTTACCACCGTTGAACCCATTCCAAAGTCAATTTAAGTCAAACCAAAGATAAGCCCAGTTACTCAACAAAACATTCAACAATACACAAATAATCTTTTAGCATTAGCAAGATGCCTTAGGTAAAAAGGAAAAATCCCAAACAATTCATCATCAAGGCGGTGTCAAGGCTATGGCAAGATACACTTGCTTGGAAAAAAAACACACACACACACAGCAATTTGATTTGATTATAATTGATTAGTGACTCCTTAAATTATGAAATAATTAATAGTTTTTAAAATTTCCATGGATATAGAATCTAAAATAAAAATTTTATATTTTTATTCTATCTCCAATATTGTAAAAGAAATCAATTATTTTAAAATTATAAATTAAAAACTAATCACAATAATAAACACGGGTACAATGAGCATCAAGGTTGATTGTGGACCCAATTAAAAACCATTACAAACTAGAAGGATTTTCAATTTTAATTTTATGTTCAGTTTATCATAAAATTTTAAAATATGTGGACTGAATTAGAATTTGAGATAAATAATGGGAACTAAGAAGTTAGTTTTTTCTTTATTTGAGATAAATAATAGTTATAGCCCACATTGAGAATGTATTGGCAAAATGATAAGACAACATATAAAGCAAGCAGTACTGCTGCCATTAGTTATTAGTTAGTAAAGTTGGTAATAGCATTAGTATTCACCGTGCTCATAGTAGTAGTCTAAGTATTCTATGCATCCACCCAGATTAAAGCCCACTTAGTTTTGGTGAAACTTATCCACTGAAGACGCAGGTGCACCTTTACATGGGAAAAAATGAAGAGTACCAGTGAAACCGAATAGAGAAAGTAGGATTCAACCATTACATTGGAATATGTTTGACTGAATTTCAGACCTTTTCATAGAAGCATAGGTTTGGGGTTATCAGGTCTAAAAAGAAAGTGATGGATAAAAGTAGAGGGTTGCCTTAACCCTATTATGAAAATAAGGCCTCAGACAACACTGAGGTGCAGCATGGTGATAAATAATTTTCACAAAATTAGTAACATTCACAGTCAACCATGACTAGCTGATGTGCTATGATGCATCCTCAGGTACAAAAGAATGAAATAGCTGCTTTGAAGAAAGAGAATGGTAGGAAGGTTGAACATAATATGCCCCATATTCACAAGTGAGGTTATCTGAAAAGTTGTCTCACAAGTAAGGTTGTAGAATTCACTGTGTATGGTGCATAATCTGACAAGTAAACAGAATTGTAAGCAACCCCAGAATTCACTGTCGCTTCAAATTCAAAACCTTCCACCCAAGAAACTAAACCAATATCAACAAACAACTCAATTCATAAGCTACCGAAAACAGTAATCTTGTGTTCAAAGGGAAAAAAAAAAAAATCTAAGTATAGATAAAACTCCCAATTCCAAAATGGAAGCAGAAAGAAGATACATATAACTCATGAGCCTCAAATGCAAAACAATCACCACTTATCCAAAAGCTTAAGCAGAGTAAAAATGTGTACTAGGAGCCATGCATGCATCAAGGTAGAGTAGAAAAGCAACAAAGAACAGTCACAAATTCAAACATATGGCATTTGAATAAAAGTGTCACCTCTTTCTCTATTTCTTTAGCAAGCTCCCTAGTAGGAGCCAAAACCAATGCCAAAGGATCATCACCAGACCGAAATGGAGGTTGAGTCAAGCAATGCTACAAAATCAAACAGAGGTGAAATTAAATCACGAAAAGGGTGGTCATTAAATTTGCTATTTGCTTGATTGCCACCGCATGATATCTAAGGAAAACAATACAGAATTAGATAAACATCCCAAGTATAAAGAGCTCAGACCTCTATCATAGGAATGGTGAAAACTGCAGTTTTTCCCACTACCAGTTTCAGCACAAGCCAATAGATCCCTTCCGCTAAGAGCGATAGGCATGGCTTGAGCCTGGATAGAAGTTGCCCTTGTGTATTCATGATACGCAATATCCTTCATGATACGCAATATCCTTCATGATACTTCGGTGCAAGCACTGTAAATTAATAAGTCCATAGTTTTTCCCTTATTAGCCATAATAGTACAAATTGAATAAAAGAAATATGGGTCTGATTTATAAAATAGCTACCATGTCTGAAAATGATTCAATTGGTGCAGGCGAAGGAAGAGAGTCAGAAGCAACAGAAACATCGAGATTAAGCCGCCGTCGAACCTCTTCAATCTGCAAATGAGAAGCACGTATTATGTAGAATTCAGTAACCCAATATAACTTCTTCTGTGATTAAGACTACTCGAGAAGAGGTAGATAGATTTTTTACAGATCTCATTGAGCGCATCATCACCAATTACCTACTGTTACATACACAAAAACAACTTTATTCCATTGCTTAATTGCCGCTACCATTCACAACTTTACTCGTGGCTCGAAAGTTCGAACACGGGCTCCTCTCTAAAGCCGATTCTCCAAGCAGATAAAGGAACGGGGCGGGATGTTTTTTTTTTGATAGAGAAGGACGTGTTGACCTAAGAAGAAGAAGAAGAAGGAGGAACAACGGGACTGAAATAGGGTTGGGCTTGGGCTTGGGCTTGTCGGTATTAAGATGCAACGGCTACAAAATGTCGTTGAAGAATGTCGTTGTGGAGTCAGGCGCTGATGAAGTAATTAATAATTTAAGATGCATAAATAATGGATTAATAATGTTGCTCAAATTTAAACAGTCTTAGATATTTGAATTATAAATTGAATCAAAGCCACATAATGAAGGTAAAAATCAATCACAAGTAAAAAAATTTATTTAAAGAGTCCAAAGGGAACACACGCTTGAAAGTATCCATCAGCTTCATGCAATGGAGATAGTATAAAGTAGACATATAAGTTGAGCAATCATCATAACCTATACTTATAAGAAACATAAAATACGAAGTTGACAAAAGCAAATGTAAATTAAAAGGAAAGAATACATATGACATAGTCAAACCGTCTAAAATAAATGAGATTACATAAGCTTCTAATCTTCACTCTTGAAAGTATCCTAGGGCTTCAATATCTTCCCAACTAAAAATTGAATTAAAAATAAGGAAATTAAAGCAAAATTCAGACACTTGCCATGGTCCTTCCTCACTGTGACAATATACAATCCTCACAAGTCACGACCACTCTCTTTGACGGCAATGTTGGGAGCATGGTAGTCAAAATTGCGCTTTAAGCGCAAAAAACGCCGCTTTTACGCTTTTTTTGGGGCAAAACGTGTTACGTGGTGGAAAAAACGCACCACAGGTAAAAGCGTAAAAAGCGGGAAAGCCTAAAAACGGTCCGTTTTGAAAAAAAAAAAAAAAAACGCCGCATTGAAAAATCACCCAAAACCAGCGGTTCAACACTCCAACTCCAACGGTCCAGTAGCACTCCAGCGGTCCAACTCCAGCCCTAAATCAGTCATTCGGTCCTAAATCCCTAATCTTCACTTCGCGGCTTCTCAAGTCCCGACTCCGCGGCCGCGACTCCATCAAACCGAGATTAATCATTCGAGTCAATCCCTCCTCCACCTCCGACCTCCGTCGATCATTATCCAAAGTTGTGGAGCTTTCTTCTGTTATACTCCATCATCATCTTCTGCCTTTATTTTCTCTCTAGTTAAGATGATTCTTTCTTTAATTATATCTCGGTCTTTTTTCCCCTTTGATTCATTATTGTACTTTTCTCTTTTTTTCATTTTACTTTCAAATGATTCACTTGTTCAAAATGCGTTTCATTTTCCCATTGTTTTATCAGATTTCTCGCCAGTTGATACTTTTTTTTTCCGATGGGTGTTGTCTCTCTCTCCTCAAATTGCTTCTCTTATCTTTGTTTAACATGGCAGATTTTGATTTCTCTCTCTCTCATTGTCATAAACCATCGATCGATTGCCAAAATGGACTTATAGGATCGATTAGATAGATGTAGTTGACCTACAATTTTTTTTACTTTATTTGCAGATAGCTTTCTCATGCTGCCGATTGTTTGAATTTTGCATAAAAGCGGTTCATTTCGATACGTTTGAAGGGATTTTGACATGATCACTGTGTTTGGCGTTATGATTTATTTTACCGAGACTTGAAATCTATATATAAGCCCGAAGAAACTAATGGGCAAGAATCACCAACGCCCGTAATTGCACCAAGTTTCATCACCGAATTACATGTGTGTCCCTCTCTCTGTTTTTTTGCCATAAACTGAATGTGTCTCTTAGACATGCGAAATTTATATGGCAGATTTAGCAGAGATCCCTATTTCCTAGTTCCTATTCCTAGTTTTATAAAAGTATGAATATATTACTATGCTCTAATAAGGAAGTGTGTAGTGGAAAAATCTCGAAATATTGTAAAGGAATTGGAAGTTTGCCGGGGAATAAATGTGTGTATGAAGCGGGTACCTTATATACATATGCAGGTAAAAACTCCGTTTTATTTTACGATTTTACGTTTTACGCTTTTTCCTTCTCCTTCCGCTTTTACGTAAAAACTACGCTTTCACTACCATGGTTGGGAGCACAATTATTGGGGTTATTAAGAATGAAGCATTTGACGCTTTCGTTGCCCTTTTTTTCCCAATATACACCATGTGTTTACTTCTGTTTTTGCAAAAATGCTATAGAAATATAACTTAAATTTTAAACCCCAAATTAGTGATTTTCCAAGTGAAATGAGTTATCAATTGCTTAAAATATAACTTAAATTTGAAAATCCCAAATTAGTGATTTTCTAGTGAAGTGAAATGAGTTATCAATTGCTTTTCGTTATTGTTAATCTCATTAATATTATTGTCAATAGGATTTTAAAGTTTAAATAGTATTTTTCTATCAATTTCCCTTTATTTTTTGGATTAAGGTGCAAAAATATACATATAATTTTTCCAAAAGTGTAGCCGACAACAAATGTTTTTTGTGCAAAAGTTACCATGTGATTTCAAAAGTGGAGAAAAAATACCCCTTGACCATTAGTTTGTCTCTTTTATATTTTTAAGGCTAACATGGACGATGATTGGACTAAATTTCTTCTTAGGCGGTGGTAAAGAACTAGAGAAAATTACGAGAAAATGACATAGATATTTTGGAAATTACGAGTTTAGTCATTTCTCTCCAATTCCCCCTTTCTCCCAATCTCAATCTTACCCATTAAGCCACCCATCTCCGCCTCCTCACTACCACTGCCACCTTTCTGTAATTTTCAAAATTATTTGGGCCATTTTCTTTAATTTTCTCCAGTTCTCCACTGCAAGCTGGGATGAAATTTAAGCGAGTCATCGTCCATGACAGTTTTTTAAAAATACAAGTCACTTTTACCAAAAAAAGCACTTGATGTTGGGTACACTTTTGATAAAATCACATGTATATTTTTGGACCTTAACCGTTTTTTTTTTTTTCTAAATTATTGAACTCCCTTTTTTTATAAGAAAATTTTAGGAAATGGGTTGGGCTCACCCACAATCCAAGGGCAGGGCGCTTGGAGCCCAGTCCATAGGGGATACTGGGCCAGAGAGTACACATGCCTCCACCTCCTCCCAGCCGTACCACAGTTTCATAGACCCCTAGGATGCCTCCCTCAGCGCCTTGACCAAATCCAGGATCGAATCCCCTCCCTTTAGGTGAGGAAGTCCGACCCCTTCGCTAGTTGAACCCAAGAACGAGGGGGTCTTGAACTCCCATTTTGATGTTGCATGACCGAGTATCGTATTTCCCAATCGGAGTCATCACTTTGGGTTTGGGAAGTCTTAGGGGTTTTTTTTTTTTTTGGATTTTCCCAATAAATATTGCAAAGAGTGGACTTTTTTATGGGGACGTGATAAACAGTAGGAAAATAATACCAAGATGTAAAAGAGAAAATATTTGTATAACGCTAAACTTAAAATCGGTCTTAGAAGAATGATTTTAGAGTTATGAAAAAGTCATTCATGTGGAGAATGATTTTCGTCGACACAAAAAAATCATTTTTTGCATGAACAATTTTAGAAAGCATTCCCGGCACGAATGGTTTAAACATGATGTGATGTTTTTAATAATTAAAAAGATTTTTGTCTTTATTATAAATATTCTTCCATGCATAAAAATTATAAACTAGATACTCTTTCCGGGGCAACATTAAAAAAAAAAACAAATTAGATACAACAAACTAATCTCTTCGACCGAAGATATGTTTGAGAGTTTATTTTGATTTTAAATATAAAAAATATTTCCTTTGTTTTTTTACATCTTTCATGAGAGTTCTAGAGATTTCTATACAATTCTACATCTATGTACAAGTATCTATCATAATCTGGAGTTCTCTAGAAACCTTTTATGGAGTGTCTTGTGCACAAAATATCTTGCGTTCCCTGCGATCTGTGACAACACGCTTGAAAGCATCCATCACCTTCATGCAATGGATGCAATGGACAAACATGGAGATAATATAAAGTAGACATATAAGTTGAGCAATCATCATAACCTATACTTATAAGAAACATAAAATACGAAGTTGACAAAAGCAAATGTAAATTAAAAGGAAAGAATACATATGATATAGTCAAACCGTCTAAAATAAATGAGATTACATAAGCTTCTAATCTTCACTCTTGAAAGTATCCTAGGGCTTCAATATCTTCCCAACTAAAAATTGAATTAAAAATAAGGAAATTAAAGCAAAATTCAGACACTTGCCATGGTCCTTCCTCACTGTGACAATATACAATCCTCACAAGTCACAACCACTCTCTTTGACGGCAATGTTGGGAGCACAATTATTGGGGTTATTAAGAATGAAGCATTTGACGCTTTCGTTGCCCTTTTTTTCCCCAATATACACCATGTGTTACTTCTCGCTTTTTGCAAAAATGCTATGGAAATATAACTTAAATTTTAAACCCCAAATTAGTGATTTTCCAGTGAAATGAGTTATCAATTGCTTAAAATATAACTTAAATTTGAAAATCCCAAATTAGTGATTTTCTAGTGAAGTGAAATGAGTTATCAATTGCTTTCTTCGTTATTGTTAATCCCATTAATATTATTGTCAATAGGATTTTAAAGTTTAAATAGTATTTTTCTATCAATTTCCCGTTAATTTTTAGATTAAAGTGCAAAAATATACATATGGTTTTTCCCAAAAGTGCACCCGACACCAAATGCTTTTTTTGTACAAAAGTGACTATGTCATTTCAAAAGTGGAGAAAAAAATACCCCTTGACCGTTAGTTTGACTTTTTTGTATTTTGAGGCTGACATGGACTATGACTCGACTAAATTTTATCTCATTTGGTGATAAAGAACTAAAGAAAATTACGAAAAAATAGCATAGATATTTTGGAAATTACGGTTCAGTCATTCTTTCTTCAATTCTGTTCTATCTCTCAATCTTAATCTTACCTATTGGGCTGCCCATCTCAACCTCCTCGCCGTTGTTGCCACATTTCTGTAATTTTCAAAACTATATGGGCCATATTTTGTAATTTTCTTCAATCCTCCACTGCAAGCTAGGATGAAATTTAACCGAGTCATTGTCCATGTCGGCCTTATATATACAAAAAAGTCAAACTAGCGATCAATAAGTATTTTTGCTCTACTTTTATAAATACATAGTCACTTTTGCACCCCAAAAAGCATTTGATGTTGGATACACTTTTGAGAAAATGACAAGTTATATATTTTGGCACCTTAACCCTTGTTTCTTTTGCCAAAATATCCAAATCTCATTTTGATGTTGCATGACCAATATCGTATTTCCCTAATTGGAGTCATTACTTTGGGTTTGGGAAGTCTTTGGGGATTTTCCCAATAAATATTGTATCATAAATATTGCAAAGAGTGGGCTTTTTTATGGGGATGTGATAAACAAGTAAAAATAATAATACCAAAATGCTATAAAAGAGAAAATATTAGCATAACGCTATACTTAAAATCGTTCTTGAGATTGTATCCAAAAAAAAATGTTCTTGAGAAGAACGATTTGAGAGTTGTGAGGCACTCTCCAAAACTTAGGTTTTGTCAAACATCCCGAATTTTGTCTAAAATCATTTTCCACCCAAAACCTAGGTTTTGAGCTCAAAACTTAGGTTTTCCAAAATCCAACTTTTTTTCCCACTTTTCACCTTTTCAAACTCATTTTGTAGAATTGTGGGCCCCACCATAATTAGAGAAACCCTAAAATACTCCCATTATATCCATACGTACCACCAACAACAACGTGCTTTTCTTTTCTTTTCTTTTCTTTCTTTTTTTTTTTTTTTTTTTTTGCTCAGAAACAACAACGTGCTTCACTCATTTCCAACGTCTTTGGGTTTGTTGGGGTTGCTCATAATGTTAAAAATTATATATTAAAAAAACCACAAGTGGAATTACTAAAAATTATACCAAAATATTTTTATATGACAAAATAATTTTGTCTATACAATTTACTTACATATATATTTGATCTAATTTTTATTATGTTACATAATTTCTTAATGGTATAAATATACTATTTATAATATTTCAAATACAATATTTAAAATACAACCTTATTCTTTTAAATGTAATTATACAAAAAGCTAATGTCATTTTTGGTACATTTGATCCGTCAAAAGTTATTTCGATAAAAACATCCAAACACTATCATTTTTTTTTTTCCAAAATCATTCTCCAAAACCTAGGTTTTACCTCGTAAATGGTGAAAATCATTTTCCAAAAGCAACTCCCAAACGGGCCTTTAGTCATTCATGTGGGGAATGATTTTCGGTTTGACAAAAAAATTATTTTTCGCTCGAACAATTTTAGAAAGCATTCTTCGCATGAACGGTTTCAACACGATGTGATTTTTTTTAATAATTAAAAAGAGTTTTATCTTCTTTTTTGGTGAAAATCCGGGGCCTTAGCCCAATCTTATTTTCGAATCAAAACAAGTCTTGGGGTAAGCAACACCCATACAATCTCGGATGAGAAAACTACTTACAAACAAAGGAAGACTATCAAAAATAATCCTACTCTCCTCTTGTATCAAACTATGCCTGGCAAAAGCATCAGGACAACAGTTGCCTTCCCTAAGCACATGTATAAAGTCAACATTCATAAACCTCAAAACAGTTCTCCTAATCAGACCCATTAATTTCGATTCCAAGCTATCATGAAACTGGATATCATTCAACATACTTATTACAGTACTAGAATCAGATTCTACAACAATTTTACAAAAACAGTAATGTAAAGCTAATTCAAGACCTGTTTGAATAGCCCAGATTTCTGCTCTTAATGCAGAGCACGCTCCTAACCTTCTGCTAAAATCAGAGAGCCATTGCCCTTGTGAGTTACTTAAAAATTGCTCCACAAACAAAGATCTTTCCCACCTCCCGATGCAAAGACCATCGACATTGATTTTAATCCAGCCCACCGCAGGAGCTTTCCATCTGATTAGGAACTCTATTTTGATACCACCAGCCCCTCTAAACTCCCTCTGCGCATGCCTAACTTCATTCACATACCAACAAACAACTCGGGCCCGATCTGCTGGTGTTACATAGACCTCTTGAAAACAGCTTTTGTTCCGCCACGACCATAGTAGCCAACACATGAGCCCAAAGGTAAGCTTCCAGTCCTCATCCGGGTGAGCTAAGTTCCCTTTCAGCCAGTCACCATCCTGCAAACTCAAAAAACTAGGCATAGTATATTGTGGGATTAGTTCCTGCCATAGAGACCAGGCTCTATTGCAGTCCCAAGAACGTGTATCATATCTTCCTCACTGCTGCAATAGTAACAGCCAGCATTGCCTCCCAACATCTTACTCTTTCTCACCCCCGGTAACAGCCTATTATGCAACGCCATCCATAAAAATATTTGCACTCTTCTTGGCCCCTTCCAACGCCAAATCACGCTCCAACCTTTCTCCTCACACGCCACTTCATTTTTCAGGGACTTGTACATTTCTGCTACTACATATTTATTTCTGAAATTTCGTCTCCATTTGATGATATCTACACCATTAACCGGATCAGCAGGCATAATAGCTCTAATTAATTCCATTCCTTATGTATTCACCCTACTCTCAATTCGAGCCATGTCCCACTCCCCTCTTTCATTTAGCATGTCCCCCATTGTCATATGCAAATCCTCTACCGTCAGCAACCCAACACATTTTGAAGACAGATTTCCTTCATCCTCCACCCACTTATCTCCCCAGAACTTTACCAATTTCCCATCACCAATGTCCCAGTAGATATTCGCCACTATAGATGGCCATATTTGCACCAGCTTTCTTCCATAATTTAGAATCTATTTTCGACCTTTGCATCTTACAAGCTGATTGCAATTCCGTCCATATTTCCCACATAGCACCCTCAAACAAAGGTTGTTTGGCTTTGAAATTACATTCCAAGCCACTCTTCCCAGTAATGCTTCGTTCATAGATTTTAGGCTACGCAATCCTAAACCACCATGTTCCTTTTCTTTACATAGTAGTGCCCACTTTCACCGAATGAATTTTCCTTTTCCCCTCTTCACAACCCCAAATAAAATCTCTCTGAATTTTTTCCATTTGGTTCCTCACGCCCATTGGAATGTTGCATGGCAAAGACCGCCATTTGATTGGTAACTGATTGTACAAGGGTTAATCTTCCAGCTAGAGATAAGGATTGTCTCTTCCAACTACTTAGCTTGCTTTGCATTTTGTCAATTATATGCTGGAAGTTCTTGCTTCTCACTCTATCCTTCGATAGGAGAGCCCCTAGATATCTTCCCAAATCATCTTTTTTAGCAAAACCAGATACAACACAGATCTGATTCTGGACACTTCTACCCACATTCTTCGAAAAATAAACACTAGTCTTCTGATTGTTAACCTTTTGTCCTGACATGTTGCCAAAACTCTCTAAAATCCCCATAACCATACACATTTGGTCTAGATCAGCTTCACAGATCAGGAGTAGATCATCAGCAAATAACAGGTGGGAAATCTCAGCCCCTCCACGCCCCAATTTTATAGGTTTCCACTGTCTTTTACTCACACAATCAGCAATTAAGTGAGTGAGTTTTTCCATTCCTAGAACAAACAAATAGGGAGATAGTGAGTTCCCTTGTCTCAAACCCCTAGATGGGATCAACTCCTCTCTTCTCCTACCATTCCACATCAATGACAACTTTACTGAGGTGACACAACCCCTTATTACTTTCCTTAGATGTTCATCAACCTCAATTTCCTCCAAAACTTTCTCAATATATGACCAATTCATCGATTATATGCTTTTTCAAGATCAATATTTATAACCATGTAACCTTATTTCCTTGTAGCTTGCTCATAGAGTGTACTAACTCCTTAGAAATAATAATATTATCATGTATATTTCTCCTACGAATAAAGCTCGTTTGGTATGGAGAAATTAAATGATGAAGGAAAGGCTTTAATCTATTCACAATCAGTTTTGTTAACCCTTTATAGATAACATTACACAACGCAATGGGTCTAAACTGACTTACCTCTACTGGTTTATCCACCTTTGGGATCAACACCACCATGGTCTCATTGATTTCAGCAATCCGCTCCGGCTGCCTCCATAAAGTTTGAATGAATTTTGTGACTGATGGGCCAACCACCTCCCAATTTTGATGATAAAACACTGCTGGGAAACCATCACACCCGGGTGCTTTATACCCTCCCATCTGAAAAAAGGCATTACGCACCTCAACATGTGTGACCTCCCTTCCAATCATACTCCACCTTGCTTCATTAACCTTCCCCATGATTGTTTTGTTTCAGCCCAGCCCCTATTCAAGACACTCTCACCGAATAAGGCTTTATAGAATTCATAAAACATGCTTGCAATCAACAAAAGAGTTTTGTCTTTATTATAAATATTCTCCCATACATAAAAATTATAAACTAGATAATAGTTACCGGGGCAACATTAAAAAAAAAAAAAAAACAGATTAGATATTACAAATTACTCCTTCCGACCCTAAGATATGTTTGGGAGTTGATTTTGATTTTAAATATAAAACATATTTCCTTTATTTTTTTTATGAGTTATCATTATTTGAATATGTAATATTCCTTTTTTATAAGATATTTCTTGGAGAAATCTAAAAATTTAATAATTTTTTCATTTCCCTCTCAATTAATTACATTTTTATTTCTTCACTATTTCCCACTCATTCTCTCTCATCACTTTTTCCCACTCATTCTCTCCGTCAACCACCTAATAGGGATGTTTTGAAAAATTATCTCTCATTATTTTTTCCACTCATTCTTTCCCTACCGACCTTCCTTCTTTATAAATAAGTGTGTTTTGAAAAATGAGTTTCCTTTTTTATATATTTATTATCTTTAACTAATTTTAATTAACTTTTTGATCCACTTGGTATCTTATAAAAAGGAATAGATGGAGTATTTTTCATATTTATTGATTTTTTCCAAAGTTATTCTTATTGATGTTATATCATCATTCACGCGAAGAACGATTTCTATGGAAACTCACTCTTCCCAAATACGACTTCTTCACAATTCTGAAATTGTTCTTGGCAACATGGTTTGTAAAAACTCGATTTATCACTGCGATTTTACGTTTTTTACGACTTTTTTTCATTAAAACGATTTTACTAATTTTCCAAACGCTTTTAAGTTTTTACGATTTTACGTTCTCCTTCCATTTTCGGTAAAATCTACGTTTTCACAACCGTACTTGGCAAGAATGATTTAAGTATAGTATAATGTTAAATACTTTCTCATTTACAGCATTTTGACATAATTTTTATACAGATCGTATCCGATAAAAAAGCTCAGTGATATTCAAAATTTAAATAATTTTATTAGAACAAATGGAGGAAAAGATAGAGAAACTTTATAAAGTAGCAAAAGGAAAAGAAAACATAGACTACAAGAAGATAGAAGAACAATACAATAAAAATCCTTATTACACTGCAGGAACAGTTCAAGCAAACCACCACATGATCAGTATAAAATAGATAGTCTGTACACCTGTCCTGAAATATAGAAAAGATTCCACATCTTTACCATGCCTTTAACCCACAACTGAATAATATAACAGATATGATTCAATATTTAATAAATCATGTATGTCCACAACAAGACAGTGAAATAGATAAAACTCAAGAATATATTAAAAACCTAATAACAATCATAGAAGATAAAAAAATCTGAACAATTTTTAGAAAAATTAATGGAGATATTGAAAGAATTAAAGGAAATAAAAAAGAAGAAATTATCTGAACGATGTATAACCATAAAAGATTTAGAAAAATTATTAGGAAAAACAATAAGATCAAAAAGAAATAATATTACAACCTGAAGGGCTAAAATTTTATCCACCAAAATGAAACATTTAGAAGGAAAAATGGAACAATTAGAATAATTATTCGCAGCATTAGAAATCCCAAAACAAGAAGACGAAACACAAGAGATAGTATATAATATAGTTCAGACGAAATCCCTACCAAGAAAACCCATACTTCGTTAAAACTGAAGAAGGAGAAAGTTCAAGGAAAAGAAATAGAGAACAATCTGATACACAATACTATACACCGACAGGTCCAGAAGATTCCTTTACGTATAAACAAGGGATGGGTATTAAAGACCAATTGTCTTGCTTATGCTAGATTTATGTATTAAACAAGGGATGAAATCTCTAGTTGTATGTTGCTAGGACTAGACCTTCACTTTATTCTCCAAGCTTTGGTTTGCCGCCTTTATTAAAAAAAAAAAGGGATGGGTAGATATCAAAACAAATGGACAAAAATACCAGAAAAACACCAACCACTGTTTAGTACTATAGAAAATAGAAGTCCCGAAATCCTAGACATAGACTGCACAAAAGATACTAGCAAAATCATACAGGAAATCATCTACATATAATAAATATTTTTATACGAAAATTTACAAGAAAATTAAAGACATTAGGTTTGAGTTGAAGAAAATTTTTGGTATCAAAGCTACGAAATATGGACAACAAAACATAATGTAATGAGAGCGGTATTAGAAGACATATTACAAAAATTAGAACAAATGGAGGAAAAGATAGAGAAACTTTATAAAGTAGCAAAAGGCTAGAATAGTTTTATCATTTATCCTTACTTTTATAAATGTAGCATTTGGGTTTCCTCTACTCAGAATCCTCTTCTTGACTAGTCTGTGTCATCTCTGAAGTACCTGTAGCAGTTATAATATAAATAAATAAGCCCTTCAAGTACGCATGCTTACTATCCTCTTTAATACGGTTCCTTTTACATTTATGCACCATCAGCATTATATTATGAATATGGATTATTTAGATTTAATCATTATCTTATTAAGTTTGATATTTATCATATCTTAGGATTAGATATAGATATATTATATCTTAATTATTCTGATTGATTAGATTAGATTTTAGGGTTAGTTCTAAGTTTGTCTATATAAAGGTCTATATGTACCCTCTTCTATTAATAGATGAATAGAATATGCTTTATCTCTTTAAATTCAATAGAATCTGAAAGAAACTATGATAACAGTAGAAACTTTATACTCTTAAGAATAATAATGGAAGAAGAAATTGCAACCATAGTACGGGAACACGAAGAAGGAAATTATGCATTAGATAGATGGATTAGTAGATAGAGAAAAGATAAGGAAAACGACACTCATTCGCATAATGTCCTTCTTCGTGACAAATCCAACATTTACGGTTTTTCTTTTTAGTAGGACAATATTTCTGCTTTTCTTTTTCTTGTCTATATTTTTGCCTACTCTGTCTTCTGTTCCTGAAATATTTATATGGTTTATATCTTTTTGTGTATTTATATTTTTGATATGGTACCCTCTTCCACCTCTTTTTTCTGGGGTTTTTTTTTTTTTGTAAAATTTGTTTATTCTTTTGGCTTTGCAGCCATATTGACTAATTTTTTCCTGACTGTTTTCACAACATAGACTAATACTGGCTTCTTTTTTTAGCTTTTTTATCCAGACATTGCGATTCTAACCATATTCTAAGGACAGTAATTTGTCCTCCTAATGTTGAAGATATCTGTTCCTGGTTATATTTTTCTGATACAATTCTTCAACATTGTATTAACTCGGGGTGGTGATGTATTTTTGTAATATTTCAACATTCCTTATTCCTCCATCTGGTTTGATGTGGTATTTTGCATATTTGATACTATGATTTGTATTTTTAAAAATTTTCATGGTATTTTACTCAGATTTTCCCAAGATTTCATAAGCCGGTCAAAAAAAAAAACAGGATTTTATCTTCGAGTACCATTGGAATGTTCCTATAGAAAGAAGGGAAGGTGTTATGGACCCATATATTGGGCCTAGTAGCTATGTGGCCCAGTGAGAGTATTTACGATGGAATCCTTCTTTAATCAGGTAAAGCGTTAATTACCTCCTCATCGTGCCTATAATCCAGGAACGTATAAGTAGTGGGGCAGGCATTTGCAGAACGTGGAAAGCGCGCACTGCTTGAGTAACGGATTCACAATCATGGGAGCGAAACCCTATGTAATCCCTATAAATAGGAGATTACCCACCGTGTGCACGCTCTACATTCTTTATTCCATTATTTACTATTGACCTCACATTTTGTGCACACACCTCACCCCTTTGGCGAAATGCCGCACCGCGTGTAGCACGGTGATCCGAGAACGCTTCTTTGATATCTTCCTCATAGGTATCACTGAGCAATCATCTTCTCTTAGGTGTTTAATCCATAAGCATCTCTAAGGAGCCATTTGATCCTACATTAACATCTCCTAGCCCATTGAGGCTAGACACTTGTGTTCTACTCTAGAACATTGGCACCGTCCGTAGGGACCCATAAATTTCGATTCCAAAACCATAGAAAGCTACAAATGACCACTGAAAATGGCCGCTAGCACTAGGAGCCACGATCAGCACCCCTACGGATCGGTTACGAAGCACGCCCACAACAATGCCGGCCAGAACAAACGATCCAATATTCGGATTCTGTGGCTCCGGACCCTCATCATGGTACCGTGAGGACTGAGGGTGAGACAGAGGATACGGAGAATTCCCCTCATCCTAGCCGAGGTGTCCCGCGAAGACAGTGAGTGGTTTAACAGCAAGATCTTCCTCCCCCTTCTCTTGAGTTTCAACTTGAACATCCTGACGTTAAAATGCTGCACAAGTCGGTGGGTTCATTGGTCCAACGAATGGAGAACAAGGAAACTCGCCAACGACTTCAAATAGAAGATGTCCGAGGACTTGCCGGCCGCAACAATCTTGATAAAGGCGGGTTTGAAGTTTTTCCACGAGTCCATAAAAGGTTTGAAAAGCTTGCGATGCTTCGGATTGAGGTCCAACCGAACCACGTCGTGGTACCTCTAGAAAGGACATTGGTTTCTAGCGACGAAAAGAAAGACATGAAAACCGGAATGGTGCAAACAATATCTAGTTTTTCACATAAATTCTCAAAGGCGACGGCATATGCCCAGCCATTGGGATGAAGTTGTGTGGGCACAAGGTGTAGATGGTTTAGAAGGCTTACTTGAAAGTCGGTGAAGGGAAGTTTCACACCGACTAGGGTGATAACATCCCGGTAAAGGAAAAAGAAATGAGGATCGTTATCCATTGGTCGGCAGGAAGCAACTGATTCACCTCTGGGGCAGCCGTATAAAGTATCCCTCTCCATCCCCGAGCCCGAGTGATGAGACCTTGATCGGGTCCATAGTGTTTTTAATGCGTGTCACGCAAATGTTGACAGCAGGGTTTGAACCGGTCGGGACTTGGGAGGAGGCGGATGCACAGGAATAATATTTGTTCAACGATGCACGCATAAATCCTGATTTATTTGAAATAATGTTTCCCATCTCGAATTCAATTCAATAGGCATGCGGTGTGCCGATGAGATGGATGAAAGCAAGTTCAGAAAACACATCAAGTTGCTCGGATATAAAGAGTTTGCAAGGTGCAAATTGTACAAAGAGAAACTAGCTCAAGATAGAAAGTATTTTTCCATTGGTAATGGGATGGCTTACATAACATTCTTATAGGAAAAATAGACTGAGTTATTGACTCAAAAATGACAAAATACAGCAGATAGTCGGAATTTGCAACTTGTCAGTATGGGCATCTTAACTTGCCATAGATAATTGGCATTCAAAGTCACCAGCAACAGTTGGCAAGGTCGCAAGATAGAGTCTTTAATGCTGGATGAGCTCTAGATGGCCATCATGTAGTGAAGATCCCAACGACTCTTCGTAGATCCGATTGAAGTTGAGCCGGGTGGATGAAGACTGGCAAATATATCTGGACTCCCTGATGCTCGTTGGGATATTCGAATGAAGACTGGCAAATATATTGAAGTATGACGCTGGCAAGAATCAGCCTCGACGTTACGTTTAAATCTTGTCCCTTTCATTTTTACTCTGCGTCCACATGCTCTTGGAATACTTGAAGCTTGGGGTGAATGGGTAGAACTTGACTCTCTCAACATATACGATCCGACTTGCGTGAAACAGCGGTTCATCAGTAAGACTGAAGAAGTAACAGAGGAATGAGAAGGTTGAGAAGTCTGTGCGAATGAAATAAGAAGAGGAAGCAGGAATATATAGGCGTTCTGATATTAAAACGCCAGGGATAATCAATGCCTCTTCAAATCGAAAAATGGAAACGCCAGGGGCAATCAATGCCTCTCTAATCGAGAAATGTAAACGCCGAAGGTGATCAATGCTTCTCCAATCAAAAAGTGAATCTTTTTCGAGAAAGTGCAATGATGGTGGATCGATAAGACGTGGACATTAAGTGTGGGCAAATGTCGAAGACCAAAGGCAGTTACATATTCCAAGGTGGGCAAGTGACCGCTATCCTTGGAAAGTCACACCTATTCATATGCCAGTAGGCTCTCATGATAACCTCGATGGGGGGCAACACGTGACAGGAGCTCATAGCCGGTTATGATTGAGTTCATAACGTCGGTTATGGCCGAGGTTCAGTTGTCAATACAAATCTCTGTCATCGAGAAAGCTGAATAAGTGATTGAAGAAACCGAGCCCACCATTCATGGCAGGAGGCAAGAAGTCAAAGTCAAAGGAATCATTCCGGAAAACTCGGTCACGAAGTCCGGGTTAGGCAGCTGATTAATCTCGGCACGTCATAAACCTGAAGTACCGAGCTTGGGGGCAACTGTTATGGACCCATATATTGGACCTAGCAGATATGTGGCCCAGTGAGAGTATTTACGTGGGATCCCTCTTTAATCAGGTAAAGTGTTAATTACCCCTTCATCGTGCCTATAATCCAGGAACGTACAAGTAGTAGAGCATGCATTTGCAGAACATGGGAAGTGCGCACTGCCTAAGTAACGGATTCACAGTCATGGCAGCGAAACCCTAGGTAATCCCTATAAATAGGAGATTACCCACCAGGTGCTCGCTCTACATTCTCTATTCCATTATTTACTATTCAACCTCACTGTGCACACATCCCACCCCTTTGGCAAAACACCGCTTGTGTAGCACAAGCTGACTCGAGAACGCTCTTTGATATCTTCCTCATAGGTATCTTTGAGCAATCATCTTCTCTTAGGTGTTTAATCCATATGCATTTCTGAGGAGCTATTTGATCCTATATTAACATCTCCTAGCCCATTAAGGCTAGACACTTATGTTCTACTCTAGAACAGAAGGGAATATTATTTAAGTTTTAAACAAGATGATTGTTCATTCTTTACTAATTTTTTCGTACTAATTACTTCATTAACAAGTGTGCGTATCATTCATAGACAACCTAATTAAATATCTTGTTCTGTCAATCAAAGGACTTCAATTCCATCAAGCTGAGATTAAATAATCAGCTTCTACGGTTATTTTAAGGAAATAAATAAGCAAATAACCAAGTTTCGAAATTTGTACTACTAAATTATGGTGCTAGGGACATTTATTATAGTCGTAAACGTAACAGAAGCTGCTGCTACGAGGTTACAAAATACACACCTACGAGGTGGCTTCAAATTTCACATCCTACATTTACATTCTACTGTGGTGCAGCTGGTGTTGTATGCCAAACACGAGCTTATGCGTCTCCTCACCTCGCACCTTCGCTATATTCATAAATGTAACTCAATCATATACATACACATCAACAGTTTTCACTTTTCATTCAAGACCCCATATACCACCTTGCATACCGAAGCTATACATAATTTTAGCGCATGCATGTATAAATACATATATAATCTCCTCTTACTAATTCAGAAACAGACATTCAGTATTAAAGAAACCGAAATGAAACCAAAAGGTCTTCAAATAAGTTTTTTTTTTTTTTTTTGGTCTTCTGAAGAAAGAAAATAAACACACAGATACACTCCTGAGACTCACCCTCAAATTTTTTGACTCTGTTCTTTGGGAACTTTTTTGTGTCATTCGTTTTTTTTTTTTCCAGCTTCTTCAGTCAGATGTCATGGGTTGCGTCATGCAACACCGAAAGCGAGCCTTGCGAACAGTCGTCATGATCTCCGTCTCTGCATTCTCCAGCATCACAACGATTTGAGCAAAAGGTGGCCTAACATCAGGGTTGGGATCCCAGCATCTTGTCATGATGTCTCGGAGAATGGGCAAGCAGTCGTTGGGTATGGTTGGACGGACGTTTCGGTTGACGACTGCAAATGCCGCTTGTACGGCTGTCATGTTCTGAAATGGAAGCATCCCAGTGATGAGCTCCCAAAGAACAATCCCAAAGCTATATACATCCACCTTTTGTGTGTAAGGCCTATGTTGGATCATCTCTCTGCAACAGGTGAGGAGCAGTAAGTTCAAGTATCACGTCAAATTGTGCATTTTTTTAAATTGAAATGCATATAAAAAGCCCGCATTTTAGCAGTATCACACAGTTGATGCCCCTCAACTGGTTGTCAGGGGTGACACTCATTCCAAACGTACAGGCACTTGCTCGCATGAATCACTCAGGCGTATAATAAATCAACTTGCTCCTAATGGTTACAAGCAACAAACATGTTCACCAATGCCCATGTCATGAAGTTAGGACATCTGATATATAAAATCATCAGGTACAGAAATGAAAATCTGAATGGAAATGACACTTCAAACAATAAACAAGATGGGAACCATATAAACTGGATCTTGTCAATTCAATGCATTCGGTTTCCATTTCCCTTTCGTTCTGGCAACCACATGACATCTTAAAAACGGTTTCCCAAATCCTAAATTGCCATTCAAATAAATTAATAACAGATTCAAAGAAAAGTCAGAATGCGGACCAGGTTTAGCTTATAGACAAAAGGAACATTTACCAAGAATAAGTAACACAAGTCAAGTTGTTTTGCAATCTATTACCCATAGGATGTAGCACAAATGACATGGAGGATACAGATAAGACCTAAAACAGCTCTCCTCAAATCTGCTCCATGCGTCTAAATAAAATTCTCTTCACACTATTTATTTACTGAATCTACATAGTACAAGTTGTTTGGAGTCATTGGCAGAGACACCGAATGTGCCATCAGAAACTGAAGTGGTTCATTTAGATCAGAGATAGAGGCTGAAAGTTCCTGGCAACTTGCAGGTTTTTCATTGTTAAACTGCATTCGGATGAAGAACAACTACATTAGAAATGGAATACATCTGCCTTCTGATAGCAACAAGACATTATAATTTTCACGGCTTGGGTGTTTTGTCATGGCTTAACATAAAGCAAGGAGATTTGGCTGCTTTATTGGATGTTGGACTTGAGGGTTTTTATCATATTTTGTCCTTTTGAGTTGTATCTTTTTCCATCCTCCCTCCAGAAATTTTTTCTCATTGGTAAAAGTATTTTTTTAATCAAACATGAACAAAAAGTAAAAAGGACAAATCAACCTCTTGTAAGAAAACAACACAGTACAAAAACAAAGTAAAAACACTCTAGCAAGAGATTTTTACCTCCACACATGCTTGTTTGTTTAACAGAAAATACAAAAAGGAACTATCTTGAAGATCACCAAAATAATAATCATCCCATACCAAGCAAGTCTAAAGGTAAGAACTTTCCAAGAATAAACCAAACATTCCAACCAGAGAGGCAAGATAGATTAGCATAAAAAGCACATTGTCAATACACTTTGCCCTTTCCACTACTATAAAAAAATTCTCTGAATATAATCAATAAGAAATTGTCCAAGCTCTGCAGGCACTCCAAAAATTCACTACAAAGCTAAGATGATTACAGAAGACTGTCTATAAAAGGTAAAAGATTCCAGTTCCCTCTACATAATCTCCAGGGATATGTTTCTAATTCTATTGACCAACCAATCTTATGTTTCCTGTTAAACTCATCATTAGTTGTCATGAAATGCCAAACCACTACAGCCTAAAGATGGAATACTAATATCATACTACCAGATGATAGCCCAATTTAAAATTATCAGTCATACAGATTTAGTGAAAACTGTTACATAAACTAATGGAACTACATAGCATACACAAAAGAACACCTACTGCTATCATCGACACTGTCAATAGGGCTGCCAAGGTGGGATGGCAGGGTAGTTTTGGTCTTCCCACTGCAAATCCTCCAATGTATGGCAGTGCCATGGAAGCTGCAATGGCTGTGTTCAACATAACCTAAGATATGGTTTGGGCTTGCAACTATACTCCATTGAAAACACCGACTATCTTTGTATGATGGCAATAGTGGATGACAAAATAAGAAATTGATACACCCAGTGACTATTATCGTGCAGTAAAACTACATAGCTCTAACGTGATAGTACTATTATTAAAAACATGCTGAGGCTGAAAAAATTAATTTCTTCAAGGAAAGAGCCAAAGCAGTTGGGTCATAGAAAAGTTCATGGCAAGAATGAAAATTTTAACAGCCTAAATAATATTTGAAATAAGAAGTATTCTTAAGTCTGTATGACTTTATAGGACTTCTATGATTGGGTTTGTAGCTTCTTAGTTTATATTATTACTTTTAAGTTTATGAACAAACTTGCATTTTCACTTCCAACATACAGAAGTACCTAAAAAGCAGAAAATGTGCTCCAGGCACTGACTTGCCTGGTAGCAGCTGGTTGAAGGAAGCACTTCTGAGAGTATGAGAGGCACTAGCCTCAAATAGCACTTCACCTCAGTGCCTTAGGTGTTGAGGCAGGTGCTCTTGACTAATCCTCAACATAAAAAGAGGGCCGGGGGAGGAGGGGTGGCAGGGATAAGCTCAGAAAGATATAATACAACAAAGCTGCCCAATCTCTACAAACCCAATGATAGAGAATCTCCTAAATCAACCATTAGTAGAACCCAGAGAAGTCACATGCGTACCCATATCCCATACAAGAAGGAAGGATACATATGCTGGGAAATACACTTGATTCGCTTTAGCAACATAGTAAATAAATAGAGAGCAAAAAAATTTCCATTGTCCATTTTTAATTGCCAAAAGCTTTAAAATGTATCAAAACAAATGATTATATCTTGTAACATTTCCATCAATACTATTTTGATAATAGTTCCTATGGTCGAGTAACTGTAATTCTTCTCTATTTTAAGTTAATATGTTAATGTTCCTATTTTCTCGCAAATCTAGTATTATTATATTGGGTTAATTAATACAAAGGCAACAAGAAACCAAATATATGACATCATAAAAGCTGAGATTCAATAAAAAAATTGGGTAGTCCAATATTTTATTTGTTATTGATTTGTAAAAATGGGCGAAAAAACTTAATATTTTACATATAAGAAATTAAAATCAAATATCATAATTTTTTATCCTTGCATGAAATACAAATTATAACACACTTTTCCTGAATTAGTATTTTTTTCCTTGACATTTCATTATCTATCTCATCAACCCCTTGAAGCTAAATTAATTGTTGTACATGGAACAAAATCTCTTAGATTCAACCTTGTTAAAGTTTTTTGTTTCTGATAAAAGAAATTTGATTTGGAAAGAAGAATGAATTCAAAATATTGCGATGGAAATCACTTGCTGAACATTGTTAAAAGGTCATAAGAGCAATCATGCAATCCTGTCCCTCGCATGGAAGCTGTAAATATCACGCTTCAACCAAATAGTCATCTAGCAGTCCACCAAATCAGCTGCAACCAAGAAAACACCAATACTGACACTGGAATGAGACAAACTGAGATATCATGTACCAAAAGCACGTTGACATGCCGTGTTGTATCCAATACCAATGTTCATTTGTATCAAGAATATCCTGCACATCAACCCTATCTAGTTTGTCCTTTCTTTAACCAGATTCTTTCTTATAAAGTTTAACAAGTCAACACCCTTTTTAACAATGATAGGCCCTACGCCCTATAGCGTCACCAAAAAAACAAATAAAGCTTTATACAGCAACGGGAAGAACATTTAATTATATTGTTATGCATAGAACATGCAATGCCACAGCAACCATAAAACAAGAATAGGCAGTGATTTGTCCCACTTTAAACTCAATGGACTTTGGAGAGAAGGATCAATCTATAAGACAAACAAACATTTCATCAACCTCAACACAACAGCCTATCAATTTGATATGAAATAGATCATCCCTTCTTTAACCATATTCTTTCAAAGAAAGTTTTATATATCAACACACATTTTAACAAGGGTAAAGGAGCAAAAATACACATGTACTTTACCCTCGGGAGTGCCCAGCACCATATGTTTTTTTTGGGAGCAAAAATGCACATGAACTTTCAAAACTGGAGCAAATTTACCATCTCCGTTAAGAGCCGTTAACCTCTATTAGTTTTATGTGGGGCCCACCATATTAAAAAAATAAAAAATGTTGATTTTCCCAACACTACCCCTGTCATCACTCTCCAATCCCTCTCACCTCTGACCTCTCCTATCCCTCCGTTTGGTCGTGCCCTAGCTGTTGCCCGTGACCTCTCATCCATCACAAATCCAACTCAGCTCCATCAACAGGTACCGTTGTTCTGCCACCACACCCATGACCATGGTTTTTGCACATTTTCGGGCTTCTATTTCGGATCTGAAGAAATGAATTTTTGTGGCTCGTTTCTGAGGATCCCATAATCTCGTTTTGTCTGGCCTCAAAATCAAAGTTTTTGCCCCATATACAGCTTGCTGTGATTTGAATATGCTTGCTGCTGTTAAACACAAATTTGAAAACATCAAAGGGTCTTCTGGGCCAAAGAAAAGGGACATAAATGGGACCTAATTGTCAGATCTTGTTTTCAAGTTTAAAAAAAAAACAAAAATCAGTTAGTGTTTTGGCCTTGTTTTTGGTGGAATCGATAAAGAAAAATGCTTGTCATTGATTTCAAGCTCTGGAACGCCGGATATCGGCGACCAGAATTGCACAATGCAGCGGCTCTGTTTGGGGTTGCCCCTGGGTCGACCTGGTGAAGCGGGTCCGGGTAGGTTAACCCAGATTTTTTTTTGGTATTAATTAAAGGCGACTCTCCCATTTCCCAAACATGGAAGGAGAAATGATAACTCAATGAAGAAAACCTGATTCTGGTTGATGATTGTCGATGATGAATTTGGAAGGGAAGAGGATGAACATTGAGGTTGATCGGATGATTCTGGTGATTGTCGATGATGAATTTAGGAGGGAAGAGGATGAACATTGAGGTTGAGGCAGAGGGTATTTTGGTACTTTCATATGGTAGTTAACGGAAGTTAGCAACTTTTAACAGAGATGGTAAATTTGCTCCAATTTTAAAAGTTCATGTGTATTTTTGCTCCCAAAAAAAGCATATGGTGCTGGACGCTCCCAAAGCACATGTGTATTTTTGCTCCTTTACCCTTTTAACAATGATAGACCCTAAAGTATTACATGATAAATAAATAAACAAAGCTTTATATTGCAACTAGAAGAACATTTAATTCTCTTGTGTAATCAGTAGAGCGAATATTGCTCTGCTTCAGTTTTATGAGCTTCATGAATAAATACATATACTAATCTCATTATATGCCCTAATATCCAAAAGAATAATATCAATTAATAACAGAATCAGGAAAGAATCAAAGAGAAATAATCATATAATCCCTATTTCTGCGTAACGGACAGCAGCCATGGGCCAAGCCCATCAATGATGTTGTTCAAAGTATTGTAATCCCTAGAGTATGAAATACCACAGCAATTATAAGACAACAATTGGTTGTTCTTTGTCCCACTTTAAACTCAAAGGGGTTTCGTAAGAAGGGTCAAAGTTAGATAACGTAACAAAAAAAAATGCATCAACTTCAATGTAACTACCTTATATTATTTTGACATAAACTTATTCTAGACATTAAAGAGCAAACGACAAGCGCAACAAGACAAAACTTAAAATTGCTAAGTGGAAACCAATGAAATTGAACCACATTTGTGTCAGCTTGCGATGAGCAAAACGCCCAAGAGGCTTGACCACAAACTTGTTTGCAACATCTAGAGTATCCAGTTTCGTCCAAACAAAATAAAAATTTTCTCACATAAACAAAACATCACCAAACACATAATTATAAAAATATAAAAGGGCATGTACAATAAGACAAAAAGATCAATAGATAATCTTACGGAGCCATCCAACGATATGTTCCAGTCTCAGGTGTCATTCCTTCTGTTTGCACCTCAATTCGAGCAACTCCAAAGTCCGCAATTTTAATTGATTTGTCACCAAAAATTAAAAGATTATCAGACTTCAGATCCCTGTGGATCAATTGAAGGCCATGGACATATGCCATCCCCCTTGCAACATCCAAGGCCTGTTTGACTGCCAATTTTAGGGGAACTGATCGATTTTGTCGTTTCATTAAAAACTGTCTAACTGAACCACCTTTAGCATACTCCGTTACAATACACCAAACCTTTGGCTTACGGCATGCACCAATAAAACGAACTATATTAGGATGCTTTAGTGTAGCCAGCATCATGACCTCCTGCTGAAACTGTTGCTCCATCAATTGAGCCTTTGCCAGATCATTTTCAGGCCTCTCCAAAATTTTGATGGCAACATCTTCATTATTGTAAGTCCCTCTATAGAGTTTCCCAAAAGCCCCTTGTGCAAAAGGCTCACCCATACTGAGCTTTCTCAAATCAATTGTCCACTCATCGAAATTGTCAAGGCCCTCAGTCGGGGAGCTACTATCCATCAGAGCCTGAGCCAGAGCATCATCACTCAGGGCATGTGTGACTCTTCCTCTACGGTTCACACTGTGTGCAACAGAATAGTTATCATTGGGCCGCCTCCGCAAGCCTTGGTGGTTTAAAATGCGAGTATGTGAATCATTGGAACCAACACTGCTGTTATCAATAGACATTGCAACAGATCCCCCACCATTGCTTGTTTGCATGCTTCCAACGCTGTCTACTGACATATTGGTACCTTCTTCGAGCTTATGGTAAAAGCCTTGAGAAAAGTCATAATAGTTATTGTTATTTTTGTTTAGGTCTATTATACCAGGGTATTTTGCACCACTTTCCAACATTTTTACCGCAGAAAAAGCAAAGCCTTTGAGTATAGTTATTTCTTCAGCATCAGAAATTGCAAAATAAACCACCTGAACGAAGCACAAAAACCAATATATCCAAAGGTAAGTTTTGAGAACTTCAAATTCTATGCTTCAATTACCACAATAAATGTAACATCATGTTCTCTTTGCCTCACATTCAACACATGCAAAATCAAAAGCATTAACCTTTAAAACCATCAAACAGTTTCCTGGATAATTTTAAAAAGCAAAAAAAAAAAAAAAGGTAAATAAGAATTCGTTAATGTTCCCGAAGTCAAATTTTAGACACCATAAAAAATGAAGAAAGGCGATTTCATCAATTAAACTGCTTTAACACAACTATGCAGATTTTATTAAACTGGAAATTATTCGCGTGATGGCAAATAAAGAAAGGTACACGATTCGTAACAAAAGAATATAAGCGAGCAACCTTCATCGCAGGTTGGAGACAGGACCAGCTTATGCAAACTAAAGCATGATTCTTTCTAAGATAATCAATTTGCAGGAAGGAAGGGGAAAAAAACCAACAAAAGCATAAAAATTGAGCAAAACCACGGATTGAAGGTCATAAGCTCCGATACTCGAATTCCCTGTTCTAAGTCAACTCCCCATAATCACGAACTTCTCAGTGATCTTATATGGAAACGAAAAATGATACGAAAAACCGAAACCTTAGCGAACCCTAAAATTTCATAATTAGAGAATCAAAAGATTAAAGAGCCGTAGCGTCACGTACCTTGAGAGGGCTTAACTATGCGAGCTCCGATAGGGAAGTCATCAAAAAGCGGAGACAAGATCGAAAAAGGGAAGAATGAAATCGAAATGAGGGATTGTGCCCCTGTAGTCTGTACGAAAGAAACCAAAGACCAAAGACCGAAGGAGGACTTTCTTTTTAATTTTTTAGGTTAACGTTGAAGAATACATGCGATTATTCTCAAAGTGAGCCCAACAATAAACGTTTTATATGTTTTTTTAAGGTGTAAGAGCAAAAGTTAGAGTTGCAGTTAGCTTTGCCGGCTGGAGGCTATGTGTGATTTATTCATCATTTGACTATAGATGACATGGCACTTGGGGCTGTGGAAGACCCCATTTCTAACCGACACTTGCTCCTAAATCTTGCATTGAATCCCTAAACTCATTCATATTTTGATTTCTCATTCCATACCCGATGTTCTCCTGTTAATTCCTATTACCATCATTCTAGAAGACGTCAGCCTCCAAACTTATTTGTGCGAGGCTGTAGTTTTTTATGGACATGAAGCAAATGGATGTATCTTGGTTTATGCTTTTCGAGGCCACTAGGGATTTCCAGGCCGATGGTGCGGTTGACGCCACCATAAAATCTGCCAAAGCCGACAGTGGCGGCGACGTCGACAATGTTGAATCTTTGTAATGTTTAATCCTTGACACTATCGTGGGCCGAAAAAAGTGGATTCACGCATGTATATGTATTTTGTACGTTGTAGTCCTCCAATCCAACATCGTCGAGGGAACAAATATCCTTAGAATCTCTTCTCTCCTTTTCTTCTTAGAATCCCACTTCTACTCTTAGATGAAAAAATGGATGGTGCAGATTTAATATTTTCTAAAACAATGATGATAGTGTTTTATAAATTAATTTTTGAGATTATCATTTTTGCATTTACTGCAGATTTTTTTTCGCAGTAAGTGAGAAACGACGCCGATTTCGTATTTATTTATTTATTTTTTTTGGGAAAAAGCCAAAGGAAACACAAACTGTTTTAGAAAAGAGCTTCTTCATAGACCTTACTGGGAATTCTGCGACCATGGAAGACTGGACTTTCAGGGTCTGATCCATTGTAAGAAGGATTCGGATGAACAAAAATTGAGTAATACTTTTTATGGCCTTTGAAGAACTTTTTTGCCACAAAGGGGCCAGAAAAACAAGGCCTCTCGTCAAGAACATGAAGGCCACTTTAGGAGTTCGATTAAATGGACATTCCTGGATCCTTGGAGCCATTGAAGCTCTCCATAGAAGCTCTTTATCATCCATGTCGTGCATCACATATGTTACACCCGTACCGGCCTCACCCTTTCGGGTGGCGGGTTAGAGGGATCCTTTTCGCTTATTATCTATCCTTTGATAAATAGTCACTTTCTCTTATATCAGAGTAAGCACGGTAGAGCATTGGATCGATTTGAACAACTTACACTATACTGGTAAGGTACAAACCATTACATAAAATAATCCCTGTAGGGTTAAGGGTATAATCGTCCAAAACAAATATTGTACAATGAGTATAAATCATTCAGACATTCCAAATATAGAAGTACAAAAACAATAGTGTATCCTCTATTTCTTCGTCTTTCCACATCAAGCCATACCATCTTCAAGTCCTCCAGTCGCTACTACCTTAAGCCTGTATCTTTTGGAACCAGACTGGAGTTCAAAGTTGAACCCCAGAGTAACTGTTAGACTCATATACAATATGTATGCAATGCCAATCACAATCAGGAAGTACAAATAAACTCGCATTTGTCACAACAAGCGACATGTAGCAACTCCGCGGGACCGCCAAGTCAAGACAAGCCCCTCGGAACGGCGAGCGCTCGGGGCCTCGTAGTCAAGGTGGCCAAACCCTAACCACCTACCCCTCCGAGGCCTCGGTAGCAACCTATGAACACAGTCACATAGGCCCTACCTACCTCACATATCTCGCATCGCAACAACACCCTAAGGACACATAGTCCAATAGGTACCGCGCCCGATCCTACATGCCCTTGGTACGAAAGCGAAACCCTAAGGACACACGGTCCCAATAGGTACTACAACCTGATCCGATGCTGCATGACAAGGCATTATGGACCGATGTCCTACATCATGATAAAACACACATGCAAAAGCAACATAGAGTATGCAAGTCAACAATGACTACCTGGCACGCCTTGCAAAATAATGAACTCTTCCCTTGACGTTGGAGATATGTCTCACACGTGTTAATAACCTAGATACAGCAAGAACATCATGTTTTAAGTCACAAGAACAAACTTCACTTCAAGTTCCATAAATTCGCATAGCACCAGAATTTTTCCAGAACCTCTGACCCAACTTCGCCGATTTTTAATAAATTCTAGAAAAATCAGATTAATGTGAAATCAGTGGCTATTGAACCCTTAAGATGTATAAGTTATCATAAAAATAATACCCAAAGTCATATGGCTTCAAAACTTGTCCTTATTCCCAAATATTAGCCAGTAATCTGAGACCAAATCCAGATTTTTAGGTCATTTTCAACTTAAAAGATCTCCCAGTTGGAAACTCCAAATGACACAAAATATTATATCAAAATAATCCTTAGGATGTCTAATTTTACCATGTAAAATATCAAGGAAAAAGGAATCCATTTACTATATTAGACCACTGATTACTACACGATGCCCAGAAACTGTAAGAACCGACAGATTTTCGTATAATAAAGACTTGAGCCTTTTTGAGTTGGAAAAAGGTGATCTCACTTGACCCCATACAAAAATACCTCTTGGACTCAATGGAAACCTCAAAGATACCAAAATACTACTGCAACTCCACGAAAATCACCATAGGGCAGAAGCAAGAATTCCAAGTCGTCTGTTAGGGGCTTACCTTAGGATGTCGGTTGCGGGTGCCTTCCTCCTCCCTTAGACCAAAGCCTTCAGCTAGAGACTCCCTCTCTGCACCTCCATTTCATGCTGGGCTGATGGAAAATGAAGGAGGAAGTGCCCTATTTATAGGCTCCAAAGGTGGGGCCCTCATCCAAACTTGATCACGATCCAACAGTCGAGAAAATTCCTCAAATTTAAATTATTATTTCTTGCTTGCTTCTCGAGTCTTCTAGAGGGATCTTTTGGGCAGATGTGGTGCATTCCAAGACCCAAAAATGAAGTTCCAAAGTTACCCATGGTGGTAGCCCCTGAAGTTGCTTGTTGTAGGTTTTAGGTCTAAGGGTAAAATGGTCATTTTGCACTGCTTTCTCTCTAAGACCGTGGGACCAGCGTGATCTTCCCTAGGATATGCAATTATTACCCCTTTAGGTGTCATAATTACTTGTCCTTCACCTTGTTACATCGTTTCAAATATGTGGTCCGCATTAAAGGATTATTTTATCTTTCTCTCTCTTCATAATTACTTGATGTGACCCTTTCTCTCTTCATAATTACATGATGTGACCTTCTCTTTTCCTCCAAGTCACTTTTTTCTCTCCGGGCCCACCAATTTCGTCCTCCCTCTGTGTCCAGGGGTCTGGGCTTGACTCCGGTACCCTAACCGGTCTGCGTAGCTCCTTTATGTCGTGTACACCTTTCCTCGTAACTCCCGCCACTCTTTCGGACTTGTGTGGGCCGGATCACGGGATCTCTTCTCCCCCGATCATAGGTGGACGGAATATAGTGCCTTAGGGAGCAAGAAACCCTTATTTCAATATCTCATAGTAGCCTCGTAATACGTGCCATCCGACAATCCAGCTTCCGGCCTCGAAATGCCACGTGTCCGACGTAGCACTACTATTACTGACTTTTCCTTCTGTACTTGGTCCAGATACACATTCTCTCTTTCTTCCTTCTTATTTCCTTCAAAAACGTAGGACTCCCATGACTGTCCTGAAAATGCCATATACTTACTTATATCGGAATATTTCCGCTCAACTAACTGTCCTATACCTCAGGACATAGTTAGGCGGCATCTTTTCCAACCGAAGTTACACTGTGTAGGTCTCCTATGCCCATTTTACACTAGCACCTTAATCCCATGACTTGTACATACTAGGTCCACTGACCCGTATGACCGAGTTGCTTAGTCCCAGGGAGTCTTCCTAACTCTCGACATTCTTGGGACTCTTCCCGAGCTGGGTCTGGTCGTCCGCCTATTTTAGGCTTATTCTCAATTCTTAGGGTCTAAAATTCGGGGTGTTACAACATTTAGAAAAAATATAATGTACTGTTTTCACGTAAAAGATCGTCGACCATTTTCTGTTTTCTCTTCCAATATTGCTACTCAACCCAACCAACTACTCACTCTATAACGACTGTGTTGCTCCACCCTTCATCTTTTTCCACACACAAAAATAATGATACTGAAACGGTGTCGTTCCTCACTTACTGCAGAAATTTTTGCAGTAAATGCAAAAATGATAATCCCTTAATTTTTTTTATTAATTTTGTTTGCATTACAGGTATAAATAGTATAGATCATGATTCAATAGTTTAAGTTTATTTATTCATATTCAAAATAATAGTTTGATAAAATATTAAATCGGACCATCTATTTTTTTTTTTTTTAAATGCGAGTGTAGAGATCAAATGCGAGAAGAAAATGAGAAAAAAGAATTCTTAGAGAATCCAAACCCCAAATATTTTACACAAACCAAAAAAATATGCTAATTAAATAATTTCATATATGATAAAATTTATATATTTTATTATACTTAAAAGAATGTAATTTTTAAATATACATTTTTCCTTTGTTATCTCTTTTCTCTAAGGGCTAAAATTAGAAAACAATTATTGATTGTGTAACATCCCAAATTCTGGACCCTGAGAATTGAGAATAAGCCTAAAATAGGCGGATGACTAAGCCCAGTTCGGGAAGAGTCCCAAGAATGTCGAGAGTTAGGAAGCCTTTCTGGGACTAAGTAACTCGGCCATATGGATCAGTGGACCTAGTATGTATAAGCCGTGGGATTAAAGTGCTAATGAAAAATAGGCTTAGAAGACATATACGGTGTATATCCAGTTGGAAAAGATGCCGCCCAACTATGTTCCGAGGTATAGGACAATTAGTTGAGCGAAAATATACCAGTATAGGTAAGTATATCGCATTTTCAGGGTAGTCATGGATGTCCTGCGCTTTTGGAGGAAATAAGAAGGGAAGAGAGAGAGAGAGAGAGAGAGAGAGAATACGTATCTGGACCAAGTGTGAAAGGAAAAGTCAGTAGTAGTGTTGATTCGTCGGACACGTGGCATTTTAGGATCAGAAGTTGGATTTTCGGGTAGCACGAAGTACGAGAGGGTTAGAAGATACCGAAATATGGGTTTCTTGCTCCCCAAGGAACAATATTCAGTCTACTTGTGGTCAGGGAGAAGAGACTGATGATCTGGGACCACACTAGTACAATTGTGTGGCACGAGTTACGAGGAAAGGTGTAACTGGCAAAAAGTAGTTGAGCGGAGCCGGTTCGGGGTAATTGGAGTCGGGCCCAGTGCCCCAAATGCAGAGAGAGGGCGAAATTTAGTGGGCCCAGAAGAGAGAGAAAAGTGACTTGGAGAGAAAGAAAAAGGTCACATTAGGTAATAACGAAGAAAGAGAAAATAAAATAATCGATTAATCTAAACCACACAATTTGAATCTGATATGACAAGAGAATGACATGTAATTATGACATCACATGGACATTAATGACATCATTTATGGGCAACCAAGGTGGGTCCCACTGACTTGGAGAAGAAGCAGAGCAAAATGACCATTTTACCCTTGAAGTATTATTTTAATTCCTGGACAGAACCTACCCCTAGTAACTTTAAAAACCACCCTCAAGGGCAGTCTTGGAATTTTATTTTTGAGGGGCATAAATGGCGACACACTTCTTCCCAAGAAGACTCTAGAATGGCTTGAAGGGCAAGCCAGAGAATTATATAAAAATCCGATGCAACCTTCTGACCATTGTATAATAACCAATCTTGGACAATAGCCCTAACCAAGAGGGTCTATTTAAAGACACCCCCTTGGCCATTTTCTACTGCCTAGGATGTGTTCAAAGAGGGAGGAAGGAGTGGGCAGCAAGGTCTTGGTCCAAGGAGAAGAAGAAGGTCATACGCAACCGGAAAACCAAGGTAAGCCCCTAACCGACAACCTAGCAACTCTTGCGTCGCCCCTATGATGTTTTTCATGGAGTTGCGATATGATTCCCGAAAGAAAAGGATGATTGGATCCACTAGGAATGTAATTTCGCACTTTAAACTCGGCCTCCAACACGTCCCGATAAGAACAGAACATATCTCATGCTGAGACCTCGGATTTGAGTGATTCCAAAACGAGGTGAAAGATGGCTTTTTCGAAACACGATTTTGGCTCAAGAATCACCGAAAAAAGATAAGCGAATCTGGAGATACGAAACCAAGAAATATAGAACGAAAATTGAAGTTTATGGATTATAGATAGACGCCACAATTCGAAAGAATTGATAAGCCCAAGAACGCCACAAGGATTGATGCCCTTGATAAGTTCAAAGATTCTCAAAAGAACCCTAGAGAAGCTTGTCTCTCACAAAAAAGGTTAACTTTCAAATTTCCCCCAAAAACTATGGTGTTCCCTTATATAGTGGACAACATCCATATTAAGTTTAACCTAAATATGCTTACACACAAAGGAAAATAAGACAGCTCAATAAGCCTTATTACAAAAGTTTAACTAAATGTAAGAAAAATAAAACTAAGTGCATAATTTAGGCCAAGTAAAATGAAGCCTTCATGCATATCCATTGAGGCTTATTCTTCAAGGTCTTCAATCTGAATTAAGTGTATCAATAAGCCTTATTAGACTTGGGCTTGTCTCAAGTAAAGTGGTCACCAAGAGATTTAGAGCCTCTTTAGCTTTTGCTCTTGTCATTGGGCTTCCAAGACCTTGTATGTCCTCCAAGTTTGTTGCCTTGATCATGCTGCCTCCTATGTCCTCATCAGTTGCAGTAGGATTCTCATATTTTTAAGGTTTTCATTGATTCCAAAATGTGTTTTTGTGTGGGGACAAGTGGGATCACCTTTTTCCAAACCCGAAAAGCTTAAATCTTCAAACTACGTAAATCTGTCAACTTTTTATGGTTTCGGCGCGAATGAAAATCGATGGTTTTGAAGTAGTAAATGAAGTCTAAATGCTTTGAAATTTCACATGGTTAAATTATACATCCTTAGGATTATTTTGATATAAGATTTCGTGTCTTTTTGGTTTTCCTATCGAGAGTTCTTTAATGTTGAAAATGACCCAAAACTTGGATTTTGTCTTGGACCCGTGGCTAAAGTTTGGGGATAAGAGAAGGATTCGAACCCAGATGGATTTGGGAATTATTTTTTTGGTAAACTAGACATCTTAAGGGTTCTATGGCCACTGATGTCATGTCAATATTATTTTTATAGAATTTATTAAAAATCAACGAATTTGGGTCAGAGATTCTGGAAAATTCTGGTGATAGGCGAAATTTATGGAACTTGAAGTAAAGTTTGAATATATGATTAAAAGCATGATGTTTGGCTGTATTTAGGGTGATAGCATGTGTGGGACACATTTTCAGTATCAAGAGGAGAGTCTATCGTTTTCGAGAAGTGCCAGGTAGTAACTATTGACTTGCATACTCTATATTGCTTTTGCATGTATGTTTTATCATCATGTAGGAGTTGGGCTATAGTACCTAGTGGACTATGTGTCCTTAGGTTACTGTTGAAATCCGAGGTCATGTACGGTCTTTATTGCCTGAAGGACTATGTGCCCTTGGGTTACTGCTGAAGTCCAAGATATATGAGGTAGGTAGGACTTTTGTGACTGTGTGTTCATAGGCGGCTACTGAGGCCTCTTGGGGTAGGTAGGGGACTATAGCCCCGACTATCGAGACCCCTTAGCGCTATAGTTTCAAGGGCTTGTCTTGACTGTGCGGTCTGCGGAGATGCTACATACCAAGTTTATTGTGCCATAGGTAGGTTATAGTTATTACTTCCTGATTGTGATTTGCATTGCATGCATTGTATATATATAGTATACGAGTCTAACAGTTACTCTGGGGTTCAACTTTGAACTCTAGACTGGTTCAAAGGATATATGTGTAAGGAAGGAGCGGCTAGAGGACTTGAGGAAGGTAGGGCTTGATGCGGAAAGATGAAGAAATAGAGGATGCCCTGTTACTTATTGTACTTCTATTTTTGGAATAACTGTATGATTTATACTCACTATTTAGTATTTGTCTTAGACGATTGTACCCTTAACCCTACGGGGAGTACTTTTTGTTTTTGTATGTACCTTTTCTAGTATATTGTCGTTATCCAAACCGATCCTATGCTCGCACACTCTGATATTTGTTAACAAAGGAAAGGTAATAAGTGAAAAAGGATCCCTCTAACCCGCCACCCAAAAGGGCGATCCCGATAGGAAACTTTTTACCGCCTATTCTGAGTCTTTCAAACACTTTAAGAATAGATTCTTCAAGGTGGTAGCCAAACTTGGGGGACAGCCTTGGTTTCCCAAAGGGGCCGAGTCCAAAGATGTGGAATGGAGGTTCCCTTTTTATTGGACTATTGACCATCATAAACTGACCTCCACTTCCTATCAAGTTGAGTCTGACGATCTCCCGGGCCGAAGAGGTTATCTCCGTAGATTGGTTGTCGTCTTATGTCACTGTGCACGGCGTTAAAAGCGCGACCTTTTTTATTAACGGGGCCGGTGCAGGGTTGGGGCCAGCAGCTAGTATGATCTCTTTTGTTACTTGTCACATACTCATATTTATGCTTTTGCCTATGCTATATCCAGTATGAATTTTTCTAACTTTTTTTATTTGTTTTGTAGCTCAAAATATAATGTGGAGGTTTTTCTAGCTATATTTCCCACCCAGCCGACTTGGGTTCAAAAGGGAAGGAGGTTTCCCTTTCGATCCACCGGCTCCTCCTTCTCCAACCAAGATTCTTACCGCTCCGCCTCCCCGCTCCCAAAATCCCCGTGGGCTTGCATGGGACAAGGGGGTGATGGAGGAACTCGGCGTCACGTTTCTCCCTCTATGTCGCTTTATGGACGCCATCCCCCTCGCTGATATCGATGAGCGGTTAGTTCATGTCGTGCAAGATCATGCGTTGAAGTCCATCGGCCTAGCACAGGCGACGCTTCAATTCAAAAAGAAATATGTCGGGGCCACTGCTGAGATACAGCATATGAATTAGAGAAGGACGAAGCCGTGGAGGGGAAGAAAAGAATTGAGGAAGAGCTCAGCGTATCTAAAGCCACTACTGGGAAGGCGACCAAGGAGCTTTTGACGACAAAAGACGCTCTGGAGAAGACGAGCTCGAACCTTGATAGTAGGCAAGCGGCTCACTCCAAGAGCTTGGATGCCGTGAAGGCCCTGCAGGTCCAACACAGTGAGCTAGTCGCCAAATTAGAAACAACAAAGTCCGCCCTTGAGGATGAGAAGAAAGCCCATGTGGATTGCGTGGAAACACTAAAGGAGTCCGCTGCGGATTGCTTCAAAATGTCACTTGCACAAATTCGCCAACTGAACCCCGAGGTGAATATAAACATCGCCGGGTATGATCATCGAGCTTATATCAAGGATGGCGTGCTAGTCCCGCCACTTGTATCACTTGGGGATGACTCAATATCTTTTGTGGGTGAAGACTGAGGCAGTGAAGAAGATTCTACCGCAGTCCATGGGGGCCAGGCCGGCGAAGAAGCTTCTACCGTTGTCTCACCCGATGGGGAAGGAGTTCCACCTGACACCGCTGCCCCTCCTAGTTGAGTATCATAGGTTTCTCTGGCTGTTTTTGTACTAGTGTATTGTACCGGTTTACTTTTATTTGTAATTATTCCCCTTGGACAAACTCGTCATAAATATTGATTTCATTTACTCTCTCGTTAAGTCGAGCTTGTGTTTGTGTCTTTTATTCATCGTAATGACGAATTTACTTTTGTGAATGCCAATCTGTGTTGGTAATTCTACGACTGTGCCCGGTCTTTATTATGCAGAATTCTCTTTTATTCTTTCGTATCAAAGACCGGTATATGTGTAGGGGTTTTCATTTTAATCGCTTATTGCATTCCGGTTCCGTTGTCCGGGATCTTAACTAGGATAAGGGCAACCGTCACATGTGCAGCCGTGGTGTAGAAACGCAACGCTTAAACATTTGACCTAATCAGAGTCGCGATGACAATTCACCTTCATATCTAGGAGCGAGTTTTGATGCATCAAAATTGCGAAGGCTGATAATAGCGGCTTCACGTAATGTAAGACCCGGGCTAATAAGCCCGGTGTTCGTCTTTAAATTGTAATTTGTGTATGACCGGGTTTGTCGACCCAGTCTGTTCCTCTATTTGTAATTGGTGCAAGTTGGATCGCCTAAACTTGAATCTCTATCGGACATGGTCTATCCACCGTATTATGCATGTGGTGGGTAGGTCTAACTATAGTAGATTCTCAGCTTATCGGCGTTCCATGTCGTTTTGATTGGCTTCCTTCCCAAGGTTTCTAGTATGTAAGCTCCATTGTCGAGCTTCTCCTTAACCCGGTAAGGACCTTCCCAATTTACAGCTAACTTGCCATCCCTGGCATTTTTGTTTTCGACGTCCACTCGTCGGAGTATGAGGTTACCCCTGTTGAAAAACCGGGGCCTGACCTTCTGATTGTACTTTGCCGTGATGAGTTGCTTGGTGGCGAGGTCCCAACAATGTGCCGTGATTCTAGCTTCTTCAATCAAGTCTAATTTCATCCTCAACGCGTCATTATTCGACTCCTCACCTTCTTGGAGAGTCTTCCGCTTCCTCCACGACGGCTAGCCTATCTCGACCGGGATCATTGCCTCGCATGCATAGGTCAACCGGAAGGGGGTTTCCTGGGTTGAAGTTTGCACTCTAGTCCTGTAACCCCATAACACACTATAGAGTTCTTCGACCCATTTATATTCCGCATCCTCCATCCGTTTCTTTAAGCCATCGACAATTATCTTGTTGGCTGCCTCAACTTGACCATTTGACTGGGGATGTTCTACAGAAGCAAAATGTTGCATGATGCCGAGGTCCGACATCATTTCCTGGAATCCCTTATCAATGAATTGGGTCCCGTTATCCGTGACCACCTTGGCCAGGATCCCAAAACGGGATATAATACTGTGACGAAAGAATCGTCATGTACGTGCAGAGGTAATTGTCGTTAAGTGCTTGGCTTCTATCCATTTTGTGAAGTAATCAACCGCAACCATGAGCCATCTTAATTGTTCGATGCCTACCTTGAATTGTCCCAAGAGGTCCATCCCCCATTTGTAAAAGGGCCAAGGAGCCGAGATGCTCTTCAATTTCGCATGTGGAAGCCGAATGATTTCACGTGTTTCTGGCAACTGTCGCATCTCTTCACAAGCTCCTTAGAATCCATGACCATGGTCGGCCAATAATAGCAAGCTCGCAGAGCTTTCCTGGCTAAGGCTTTTGCTCCCATGTATTGGCCATTGATTCCCTCATGTATCTCCACCAAAACATACCTAGCTTCGGCTGAGTTCAAGCACCTCATCATTGGTGAGTGTAATCCCTTTCGATATAACTGATAGTCCACCATGGCGTACATGGTGGCCTCTCAGATCAACTTCTTTGCTTCGGTAGAATCAACGGGGATGATTCCTCTTCGAGATAGTCTTCAATCGATTTCCTCCAGTTTGTAGCTGCTGATATGGTCAAAACGAAGCTCGGTTCTGTTAGGTTTTGTTGAACCACGGTTCTGTGGTTCCTCGGACCCTTCGTACTAGCAAGCTTTGACAAGATATCGGCTTTGGTGTTCTCCCCTCATGGGATGTGAGTAACCGTCACCTCTTTAAAGCTGGAGATCATATCCTTCGCTCTGTTTAGGTATTTGGCCAACAAGGGACCCTTTGCTTGGTACGTCCCCTCAATCTACACTGCCACAAGTTGAGAGTCGATTAAGACCTTAACTCTCTGGGCTCCATGCTCTTTTGCCTGTTGCAGCCCGGCCAACAATGCTTCATATTCTGCCTAGTTATTTGAGGTTGGGAAGTTGAGATGAAGTGAGTGTTCAATTGCTACCCCCTATGGGTTTTCGATTATGATTCTGGCTCCACTTCCCTTTGCATTTGACGATCCGTCGACGTATACTCTCCACATTTCGCCGCCGTCGGCCTCCTCGTTATAGGCCGGGGTTAGCTCCCTTACAAAATCCACTAGTGCTTGTGACTTAATCGCATGCCGGGCTTCGTATGTGATGTTGAACTCTGATAACTCTATCGCCCAACTGATCATCCTACCAGCTAGGTTCGGCTTGTGGAGCACCTATCGAATTGGCTGATTGGTTTGAATGATGATTTGGTGTCCTTAGAAGTAAGGACGTAGTCTTCTTGCCGAAGAGTAGGGCAAAAGCCGCTTTCTCTAGTTTTTGGTACCTCGCCCGAGTTTCGAAATGCTTTGCTTACGAAGTAGATCGATACTTAACCATTCTCTGTCTCCCTAACCAAGACTGTACCTACCGCTTCTTCACCCACCGATAAGTAGAGGAACAACATCTCATCGGGTTTTGGTTTGGACAAGACTGGTGGGGTTGCCAGACATTGCTTAATTTTTTCAAATGCCGATTCGCATTCCAAGTTCCAGCCCCCCTGTGCTTCTTTTTTCAACAGTTTAAAGAAAGGAAGAGCATTCTCAGCCGATCTTGGTACAAATCTAGTCAGATCGCCAATCTTCCATCAACTACTAGACTTCTTTCTTATTCCGTGGGGCTTTCATGTCTAGGATCGCTTTACATTTGTCCAGGTTCGCTTCGATTCCACGGTTTGTTAGTAAAAAACCCAGGAATCTCCTAGCTGGGACCCCAAACGCGTATTTAGCCTGGTTCAAGCAGATCCGTACGCCCTCAACTTGTCGAAGGTTTGTTTCAAGTCTCGAATATGGTCTTCTGGGTCCTTCGACTTGACGATCATGTCGTCTATATATACTTCCATGTTCTATCCGAGCTGATCTTCGAAGACTTTGTTCATCATTTGCTGGTATGTGGCCCCAACGTTCTTTAATCCGAAAGGCATCACATTGTAGCAATAGTTAGCCTTCTCGGTAATAAAGGCTATCTTCTCTTGGTCCTCGGGGTGCATAGCAATTTGGTTGTAACTGGAATATGCATCCATAAAAGATAACAGCTGGAAGCTGACTGAAGTATCGACTAGCTGGTCGATGTTGGGCATTGGCTATGAATCCTTCGGGCAGGCTTTATTCAAGTTAGTGTAGTCCGTACATAGCCTCCATTTTCTATTTGGTTTCATCACCATAACCACGTTGTGTATTGTATTTCACGGATAAATCCGCGTCCAACAACTCTTTGACATGCTTTTCAAGGGCACGTCTTTGGTCCTTGTTTCCTCTTCTTCTGCGCCACCGTGCGATCCGGGCGGATAGCCGGCTTGTGACAACAAAACTTGGGGTCGATCCAGGGTATTTCTGACGCCGTCCAAGCGAATACATCTCGGTTCTTTTTCAAGAAGTCCTTCAATCAGCTTTTCAGCTCCGGGTTCATCGTTCTACTTATTTTAGTGATCTGGGAAGGCTCGTTTCCTAGTATTAAATCCTCCAACTCTCCTTCTAGCCCAGGACGTGGGATCTCGGGCTCTTCTCGCAGATCTAGCTCTACCTTACTTATTGGCCGCCCTGACTGCATCCCTTCGCCCGTGTTCTTAGTTCGTTTGCCTTTTCGAATCCGTGGTGGGGATGACGGTCCTCCTTCCCCTCCCGGACTGTCTCGTAATAGCACTACTGAGATTCCTTCTGGTCTCTAATGATCGTAACAACCTTATTCTTGTTGTTTAACATCTTCAACTTCTGATACTTTGTGGAAACTAGCTTGTCCCAATTATGAATGGTCAGTCTTCCTAGTATGACATTATATGGGGAAGGGAAGTCGGTCACTATGAACCTTACCCATTCGGACTTGAAAGCTTCTCTCGTTCCCAACATCAATCTGAGGTCAATATACCCCTTGGGAGGGGAGTGTTCTCCGTTGAACCCTCTGAGAGTTGTTTTGCACGGTTTCAAATCTTCTCGATCCAGCTTCATCCTCTTAAAGGCATCCCGGCTAATGATGTCGGCTGAGCTCCCTGCATCCACGGAAATTCTTTCTACCTGGCAATTTACCAGAGTTCCTGTGACTACCAAACCATCCTGATGGCTTGGTACCACATCCTTCAAATCTTCCTTTGTAAAAAGTAATGGGGGAGGTGCCGGCTTGGTGAGATCTTCTTCAAACTTTGGGAGGTCCCTTACAGAGAGGACTTCCAGGATCGCCGTGTCTCCACCTCCTCCTATGGCTCCACTGATCACATTGCAATTGAACTCGGCTTCTGGAAATTCATCATCATCACTAGCTGGTTTTCGCCGTTTATCTTCTTTCTTTTGGTCGGGGGCCGAGCTTTTATTACGGCCTCCTTGTTTGGGTTTGTTATTTTTCCGCCCTTGAGTTTTTATCACATATTGGTGTAACTTGCCATCTACGAAAAACTTCTCAATGGCGTCTCGGAGTTCATAACATTGATTTGTAATGTGCCCTGGTCCATCACGAAATGCACAAAACTTAGACTAGTGTCGTAGTAGCTCGGTTCGGGGAGGGCGAGGTCTTTCGACTTTTTCATCTCGGTTAGTGCTACCTCCTTCCGGATCCGAGAACGTGAATCGTTCAAAGGGTGTACTGTCGTACTTCACTTTCCCTTCAAATCTTTCCCCCCGAGATCTGTTATCTTGATTTCGTCTGTGGGAGTCTTCTTTTCGATTGTCAGTCTGTCCTTGTTGGGTCGAGGCCTTTGCCATCTGGAGGTGAAATCCTCCTCTTCTTGCCCCCGATAGCATTGGCTATTTCCATATGTTCTACCTCTAAATATTGCTTCAACCGGGTGTTGAACTCGGTGAGGGTGTAAAACCAGTTCTTTAAGATCGACTTCGCCAGCCGGGATGAGGGATCCAGGCCATCAATGAGACAATGTACGTGTACACTCTCTGGGAGTGATCGTACTTGCAAAGCTATGTCCTTAAACCTGTCCAAATATTTTTGGAGGCTTTTCCCATGTTGCTATTTAATTTTGTTGAGAGCAACTGGGACTTCGGTCAAGCTTTCTTACTAGTTACAAAATTCAATTCGAACTTACGCCCGAGGTCTTCAAAATTCTGGACAGAATTGATCGGTAGAGAATGGAGCCATTTTTGGGCAGGTCCCGTCAGCGTAGCTGCAAAGAACCGAGGGATGACAGGGCCCAAAATATGCCGAACAAACATAAGCAGCTCGAACGTATCAAGGTGACAGCGCGGGTCTTGATTCCCATCGTACTTTGGCAGCTCTACCAAATCAAAATCCTTCGGATATGGCGCATTCGCGATTTCCTCAGAGAAGGGACTACTATTGTGTCCCATTTTATACTTCATTCTATACTCTCAGCAAGAGTTTGTCGGCCAGTATCTCGATCTTCATTGTCCGATATCCTTTCCATGCGCAGCTTTTTCAGGGTCGAGGTTGGGTGCTGGACCCGTGCTAGACCCGAACTCATCCCTTGAGTAGTTGTGTCCGTATACGCCTGTGTTGACCTTGGTTCTTTACTGGGAGAGGGATTATTGACATCCTGTGTCATCCTTTCCTTCCTCCCACGCGTGTCATGATGGCCTTCTCTTCGAACCAACGTTTCAAACTGTTTGAAACGGTCCTCCATGATCTACTTTGTATCACTCGAAATCTTCTTGGCGTTGGAGATTCGCGTTTTTCCATATTCTCCATTTGCCTTAGCATCGAGTCCCTATTTCTATAAAGGAGAAGAATGTCGGGACTCGGGAACGGAATCTCTTGAAAGAGATCCTGCTGCTGGACCTTTGGTGCCACCGCCTCCTGAGGACTAGCCGTGATTGGTGGGGACGATGCCGTGTTAGATACGTCATTCCCCTTATTATCTATGTCGTGTTCAGGGATGTCTTCAGGCTACGGTTGAGTTTGTTGTTACTGACTTGCCTCCACTTGTGCTGGATTCTCAGGCTGAGGATTCCGACTGCCGCTTCTGGTGTGAGCCATCGTCGATCACGGGGATCGAAGTTTAACATCCCCACGGTCGGCCAATGTTATGGTATAGAACACAGATGTCTAGCCAGGTGGGCTAGTACGTTGATATTGGATCAATGGGTTCGCCTTGAATGTCTACGAGATAAACACCCAGGAGAACGTGGGATCACTGTACACAAATGTGGCTTGCGCCTAAGGGGTGGGGTATGTGCATAGTGATAACCGTATGTAAATAGTGTAAAGTTAGAACGTGTGCACCTTAGGGTTTGACCTCTATATTTATAGAGTGTACCTTAGGTTGATGGGCCCCATGTGATTTGTGGCCCGAGTATCATAACTACTATATCGTATCTTGAGATCTCCCTTGATTATGGGTACGTTAGGATCCCCCTTCATTGTAGATAGATCCTGATACTTATTGTATTCGTTGTTGGGCCGTCGTTTATTAGACCTGATATAGGTCCGTAACAATATGTACATATATAAACACACATATATTGTATGTATATATGTGTGTGTGTGTTTGGTTGTGTGTGTATATATGTCTATATATCTATATTATACATATATATACACACATATATACATATATAGCAAAACAATTATTTTAATTAGAAAGTGTGTGGAAAAGAAAATTCTATGTCGGAGAGATATGTAACAAGGGTTGTTGATTAACTTTTACCTATGTCATTTTAAATTTATATAAGGGCATTTTAGGAAAATGAGTAAAATTAACTAATTTCACTCCTCTCCTTAATCTCCCCAAAATTAGTTAAATATATCCTACAATTAGGATAGGAGGGAGTATATATATTTTGAACTTGAGGGAGTAGATTTAAAAGAAGCTGTACTTTAAATAAAAAAAGGGGGGGGGGGAGGAAGGGTATGGTGTAGGCTCAATCCAAATTTAGTTCTCCATTCACGGTAAAAAAATATATAATTGATAAATTGTTGATAATCATTTTAGGCTTCAACTTTATCGACTTTTGCATTTACCAAAAACAGACATATATTATCAAGAATCTTACCATTAGTTATAATAGTCTTTCCATTTTTTTTCCTTTTGCCGTAATTATATCTTTCCATTTCCCATAAGATTTTCAAGATTTGCCATTTACCATGAGACTTTCCGTTTACCAAAACATTTTCAATATTTTTCAAACTGCAAATAAAAACATAATCTTGTTATTGATTATGACATAATCTTACTTTTATAATAGGCACTTTTTTATTATGTATTACGATAATGATGATACTTAATTTTTTTCAAAATCTAAAGAGAAAGAGATACTAATGTTGTTGGATATAATTAGTTTTGATGATGTCTTATATGGATGCCATTATCCAGAGTAAAAAGTTTGCATACTACATTTATCTTCTACTTTGACTAATTCTTATATTTAATGTAGATGTGAAGTTTAATACAATGAAGAATGATCAAGAATGGAGTTTGAAGAAAGAAGAAAAAGAAGAACTTGTGAAATATTTTGAGAATATCAATATACAAGTCTCTCTGATCAAATAGAAGTTGGAGCGGCTCAATTCGAGTTAAAATAAGCAAGTTCAAGCTTCCGGATGAATACAGTGATTTTCGCATGAACACCTTGTCATGCTCGAGCATGAAAAACGTCCTTGCTCGAGCATGAAAAATGCCTTGCTCGAGTAGAAGCAAATTTGGTGCTCGAGCAACAACGTGTTTTAGCACACTCGCTCGGCTGTTTCGCATTTCGGTGGCAACCTCTCGGTAATTCAATGATATCTCCCAAACTAGGAATCGGATTGACGTGAAACTAGTGTCATATGAAAATAGACTCCCAATGCTTCATTTTGATATAACATTAAAGCCCAAAGGAGTTCAGATGAGATATCTATGAATTTTAGAAGATGACAGTGAAATCAATGTCACTGAAGAGACCAAGCTTCGGTGTTTTGAGTATATCTCTCAAACGACAAATCCAAATGAGCTGAAACCGGTGCCATTGGAAACTAGACTCAAATACCTTTTCAAAAAAAGAAACAAGAACATGAAAAAAAAAGATCAATTGAAGGAGATATGATGTTTTGAATTTGACGGTCAGTTCAGGATGCTATAAAAAACGCCGATCAAGAACAACCTCCATTCATCTGATGATAATGGACGAAATACAATGAGTTTGGAGCTGATTCTTCTTGCATTGGAAATAAGACTTGAAGAGCTTTATGAGCATGGGTGGTTTGCCAAATTTGGAGCCATATGGAAGAAGCTATGCTCATTGGAAATTGACTATTGTGCTGCCAATATTTTTGTTTCTTGAAAGTCTCTACATTCTGGAAGTTGAGCTTTGTATTGGAGAGTATTATACTTATTCACACATGATCAAGAGCTTCAAAGAACATGATGCCCAAGCATGTTTTCATTGATCAAGTCATGCTCAAGCAGAGCAATTGGCGTGCCCGAGCATCATCGGGCTAAGCAAGAAAATTGCAAGTTGAAGAGTCATGCCCGAGCGAGATGGTAAAAGCATGCTCAAGAAACATCATTATAACTAGAATCATGCTTGAGCAAGGTATTTGTAATGCCGAGCTTCATCGGACTTAAAACGAAGAAGAGCAAATTGGAGAGCCATGCTCGGCGACAATTGGCCATGCTCGAGCATCATCGAGCTCATAGCGAAGGAATGCAAGATGGAGAGCCATGCTCGAGCAGAGAATGTGGCATGCTCGAGCATCAGCGTGACAATTGTAACATCCCGAATTTTGGACCCGAAAAATTGAGAATATGCCTAGATTAGGCAAACGACTAAGCCCAATTCGAGAAGAGTCTCAAGAATGTTGAGAGATAGGAAGTCTCTCGGGGACTTGGTAACTCGGCTATACGGGCTAGTAGACCTAGTTTGCATGAGCCGTGGCATTAAAGTGTACGAAAAAGGGGTTGAAGGCTTATATGGTGTACATCCGGTTGGAAAAGATGCCACCCAACTATATCCTAAGGTTCGGGACGATTAGTTGAGCGTAAATTTTCCGATATAAGTGAGTATTTGACATTTTCAGGGTAGTTGGATATGCCCTGCGTTTTTGAGAAAAACACCGTTACGTGGCATCGTTTGTTGGGTTTCGGTTTTCATGTCGCAATCCCGAGTAAAACCCGAGCAAGAATTCCGAGTACGCCGCGTAAACTGAGGCCAACACGCAAACCGAGACAACGACACCAAACCCGAAAACGCAAACCGAGACAAGACACACATACATGCAATAACTATGACATTTGTCAATTCTCCTCAAACAACTTAACACTTGGCCTCTTGCATGTATCACGCATGGAAACTCCCACTTAAATCTGAATTTATCTTCCTCCCTCCTCTTATAGCACGTTGAAGTACACATAATTAACCACACTGATGAGGACATTGGAGGCGGCATGACCAAGGCAACAAACTTGGAGGACATACAAGGTCTTGGAGGCCCAATGACAAGATCAAAAGCTAAAAAGGCTAAAGAGGCCCTAAATCTCTTGGTAACCACCTTACTTGAGACAAGTCCAAGTCTAAAGGAAGAAGAGGCCGAAATGATACACTTAATTCAGATTGAAGACCTTGAAGAATAAGCCTCAATGGATATGCATGAAGGCTTCAATTTACTTGGCCCAAATTCTGCACTTAGTTTTATCTTTCTTACATTTAGTTAAACTTTTGTAATAAGGCTTATTGGGCTAGCTTATTGGGGTTTGTGTGTAAGCATATTTAGGTTAAACTTAATATGGATGTTGTCCACTATATAAGGGAACACCATAGCTTTTGGGACGGCAGATTTGAATTCAAAGTTAACCTTTTTGGTTGAGAGACAAGCTTCTCAGGGTTCTTTTGAGAATCTCTGAACTTATCAAGGGCATCAATCCTTGTGGCGTTCTTGGGCTTATCAATTCTTTGGAATTGTGGCGCCTACCAGTTTTCGTTCAAAATTTCTTGGTTTCGTATCTCCGTATTCCCTTATCTTTTTCGGTGTTTCTTAAGTCAAAATCATGTTTTCAGAAAGCCATCTTTCACCTCGTTTTGGAAGAGCTGGAATCCGAGGTCTGTAGCGTTAGATAAGTTCTGTTCTTTAAGGACGCGTTGGAGGCTGAATTTCTGGTGAGAAATTACTTTCCTAGTTGATCCAATCATCCTTTTCTTTCAGGGATCATATCATCTGGTATCAGAGCAAAGGTTCTAGGATTGGAATTGGGTTATATTTTCTCCATTGTTTACATCCAATGCGGTCGGTCACACATTTGGTAACCCTAGTCCCTAAATTTGTGTTTTTGATTTTTGAATTGTGCAAGTGTTTTAGCCGTTGTTTTTTGTTCCTAATTTGTTCTTTCAATCTTTGGTTGTTTTTCTTTCAATTTCTTGTTTAGTTCACATATTTTTGCACTTGGTTCTTGGTGTTCATCCCTTGTTCCTCATTGTTCTTGAATTGTAATCCTTTCAATTCATGTTTCTTGAGTAGTGTGTTGTTAGTGTGTTAAGTAATAGCTCGTTTGTGGGGAATTCTATCTAAAAAAGTTCTGAATTAGTACAATTTCAAAGTTAGATTCCACAATCACAAATTCCTTTTGTTAAAGAATCAGGTGTTATAAAAAAAGAGAAAAAAGAAAAGAAAAAAAAACTATATACAACACCTTGCTATTCAATTACACACACTACTACTTGTGAATCAAGTCCAAAGTGTCTTCCTTGAATAATTCCTCCAAATTGTTTTGGGTTTTCTTTGTCTTGTCTTCTTTGACATCTCTTCCAATTTGTATTGAGTCACCACCAATTCGAGAGTTTGGGATTGTACTCTTGAGTGTTCTTGGAGATTCGTTAAGAACTTAAAGAGAGCTATTGAGTGGTAAAAGGCAAGAGAGCACACTATACAAAAGCCTTATAGAGAGCAACAAACACAAGTGATACATTTTTAAGAGTGTAAACACGTGAGCGAGTGGTGAGGTCCTATTACTTTTGTTCTTTTCCTTGAATTATGGCAGGTACAGGTGGTGAAGGTGTTCCTCCTCCTATAGGATGATGAGGGAACACTCAAATAAAGGATGATGAGGGTACAGGTGGCAGATAACAGATTGCTAATTGAAGCCATTACAACTCAAATGCAAAGGATGATGAGGGAACACACAGAGGAGTTATATGAGACAAGCCCAAGTCGAAATGATACACTTAATTCAGATTGAAGACCTTGAAGAATAAGCCTCAATGGATATGCATGAAGGCTTCAATTTACTTGGCCCAAATTCTGCACTTAGTTTTATCTCTTACATTTAGTTAAACTTTTGTAATAAGGCTTATTGGGCTGGCTTATTGGGGTTTGTGTGTAAGCATATTTAAGTTAAACTTAATATGGATGTTGTCCACTATATAAGGGAACACCATAGCTTTTGGGACGGCAGATTTGAATTCAAAGTTAACCTTTTTGGTTGAGAGACAAGCTTCTCAGGGTTCTTTTGAGAATCTCTGAACTTATCAAGGGCATCAATCCTTGTGGTGTTCTTGGGCTTATCAATTCTTTGGAATTGTGGCGCCTACCAGTTTTTGTTCAAAATTTCTTGGTTTCATATCTCCGTATTCCCTTATCCTTTTTCAGTGTTTCTTGAGTCAAAATCATGTTTCAGAAAGCCATATTTCACCTCGTTTTGGAATCGCTCGAATCCGAGGTCTGTAGCGTTAGATACGTTCTGTTCTTTAAGGACGCATTGGAGGCTGAATTTCTGGTGCAAAATTCCTTTCCTAGTTGATCCAATCATCCTTTTCTTTCGGGGATCATATCACACACACACACTAAATAATTATTCACTCCCTCCCTCACAAAAACCCACGGCCTTAAACACACACAAACATTCAAAACTGATTCATTTCTCTTCTCTCATTATCCTCCATGGTTTAAACACATCCCACACACATGCAACATTACAAATGTCATTTTGCATGCCCAAGCACTTGTCACACATAACACATTAACACAAAATTCTGATTATATCCCTTTTCCCTTTGTTGGCCACGGCATAACAACACATAACACATTTCACACTTAAACCAAAATCAGATTTTCAATGCTTCTTCCTTTCCTTTCCGTAGACACAAATGCACACACACACATCCAACAACATTCAATTTCTCTCCTTCCTCTCTCATAGGTTCACGGCAAAACACCACACAAACACACACAATTAACCACACACACACTTAACACTTATTCACTCCCTCTCCCTTCATAATTCCATCCGTCCTCCTCTCAAACAACATCAACCATTTCTCATCTCCACAATCATCATCATCCCCGTCCAAGCCACAAGAAATAACAAAGTAAGATTGCTAATAAATTGCAATCTCGTTCTTCCTATTTCTTCATGCATGTTGTGATTATTGGAAAATAATCCACATGCATATGGTTTTGGGCTGTAGGCTAAAGATTTGAGAAGGATTAAGGTGATAAAGTTGATCATAAAATCAAGGACAAGCAATTGTGGTAAGAACCATAAAACCTTCTCTTATGATTTTGGAATTAAGTTTAAAACCCAGAGGTAAACCTTATGAAATAAAGGGAATTTCGAAATTCTAAAACCACCAATGTGTTTCTCAAGGAAAATGGAGTGGGAATATGTTGATGAATGAATTTTTTAAATGATTTTTGAACATAAAATAACGAGCTCATCAAAGGAATTAAAAGCGCAAGTTTTGGAAGTGCGGAATCGTCCGCTTGCATGCATGTTTAGACTACTAGGAAAATGGATTTATAAAATTATGAAAATATTTCTGAAGATAGAGGACATGCATATATTTAAAAAGGTGGGTATTTTGTATTTTTCTAAGCTTTGGTCAAAGAGCAATAAATTGTACAAGATGACCCTAAGTTTTGGAACAACTCTGGACAATCTTTACGTTTTTGGGAACTGGTGATTAATGGAGAGTCATTAAATTCTGGAATAAATTTTACCAAAAACTATACTTAATAAGGAGTTTGTAGGTTTTTGAACCACCTCAATTGGACACCTAGAACTTCAGATATGAATTTTTAAAGATAAGTCATGTTCTCTGGAAGTTTAATTGCATGGCAAACGAAAATGAAAAGTCTGGGATTAACGTGGCGTGTTCTGACTTTGGATATTATTTTTCTATGAAAATAGACTTGTCTAGGAACATGTGAGAGTTGACAGCACATCAAAATGATGTTTTTGCAATTAATTAAAAATAATGGAAGTTGCTAGACAGTCAAAGATAAAGGCTGAAAGTAACAAGTTTAAGTTACTAAATTAAACCATAATGAAATAAGGGTTACAAAAGAAAGTAAATATTCATTTTCCATGGTTCTAAAAGTATGGTTATATCATTAGGGCCATAAGGAGAATGAAGGAAAGAACTTCAAGCAACCCTGACGATTAGCGAAAAGGGCAACCCGTATAAGGACGGTAGTCCTCAAAAGGTAGTGGGCTTACCTTACTTGCATGTAGTTGATATTATTGCTTGTATGTATATATTGGATTGCTATACTTTCTTGCTATGTTTAACATACTTGAATGATTGAAGCTCTGTTTATGATTATGCTATGGCCATAAGTGTGATGCATGAAGCATTGAGCATGCAGATATGTCATTATGTTAACATGAGCTTGTGCAAGGCAAGTATATCATACATTAGCATTTATCTTGCATGCATAGTATTGGTATTGTCTACTACTGGGATTCCTCAGAATTTCACCCTCCACTACCAACCAATAGACAGGTGAGCACAGGAAGAAAAGTGCTACACGAGATTTAAGGAGGGAGCGTTACTTGAAGATGGCCCAGCAGAGGGACAACTTGAAGAATCGAGGGACGAAGGTGTTTAGTTGGTTTTAGTTTTCACCGTCTGTAATGAATGTAAATGCATGTAAAAGGGTATAAACCCTAGGTGTACCCCTGTTGTGTAATCAAATGTAATTTCCGCTTTATCAGTATAACGAACTATTTCTGATTTTGCCATACTACTGCGTTTAGTAAAGAATGCTGGCACCCCCGGGGGATGTTACAATAATCAACAAATTCACTGTGATGAAGAGTCATGCTCGAGCAGAGATGAAGGCTTGCTCGAGCACCACCTCGAGCAGAGGAAAAAGCTTGCTCGAGCGGCTTCACCGAATTCACAAATCCTCGCCTCTGTCTGTCTCTTGCCAAAGCAAGGATCATGTCTTGCTCGAGCATCAGCAAAAGGAGTTTTCTAAATCTTTACCAAGAGAAGCTTGCCTGAGCAAACCAAGTTGGTTGCCCGAGCATGAGATGTCCTTCTATGTTTATAACGTAGCTTCTCGATGGTTACCCGAGCAGACATAGAGTCTTGCTCGAGCATGATCCTTATGTTTTGAAAATCACCGTCTTCGTAAAATCTTAAATCATCGAATATGATTTGATTTGCATATATCATAACTCATCACTATTTCTAATTGCGTTTAATCAGTTTGCTAATGAGTTTCATATGATTTTATCATGGATTAACAACAAATTTGCATAAAGCAATTTGTGTCAGAAGAGCATTAAATGTTGTTACCAAAACTGGTGATATCCTTGGTAACCACTTCTCTGATCAAAGTAAAGAAACTTCTGATATTCCGTCCGCGCAATAAATGCTATCTCTCAACAGTCAAGACATGGAATAAAGAATGTTTAAGAAGAACGAAGTCAATGACGGTGATTGTGACGAAGCTTCATCTATCTAACGGCTATATTCATAGTCACAACGATTAATCTTCAAGCTTCTCCAACGGTCGAATGCTCGCAACGGTCGAAACATAATAACCTATAAATTGTGAATTCTTCAAACCGGAAGGAGTGATGATTGATGAATGACTCGACGAACCCAATGAAATGATTTTACTACTTCACCGTCGATAGTTCAATAACTCATACACTTACTTTCTCAACGTTTATATAGTTTACAGTAGAGAGTGAGATGATCAATTATGCACCTCAGTGATTATTATTCATCTACTATGTGAGAGAGTCTAAACACTTATTTGATTATCTATTTAGTGATTAAATCTCAAGGTTGTGGAACCTTTGAGAGTGGGTGTACAGTTACAACTTGTAAGGGGGAGTGAGTCCTAGCGTGAAAGGATTATCCTGAGTACAAAGTGTGTAATTGTATCCTTACCGTGTGTCGGAGTATCTCGGTAAGAGATTATAAAGGCTGCACAAGTGCCCGACTAAACCTGTAAGGGGGAGTGAGTCCTAGTGTGAAAGGATCATCCTGAGTACAGAGTGTTTAATTATATCATTACAGTGTGTAGGGGGAGTATCTCGGTAAGAGATTGTAAAGGCTGCACAAGTGCCCGACTAAACTTGTGAGATTGTAAAGGCTTTCTTTTGTGTGTTAAACAAGGAGATAGTGGATTGAAAGTCTCAAGTGGAGCTTGGGGACTGGACAAGGTCAAGGATTGGGACGAACCAGTATTGATATGTCCCCGAAAGGAAAGGATGATTGGATCAACTAGGAATGGAATTTCGCACCAGAAATTCAGCCTCCAATGTGTCCTTAAAGAACAGAACGTATCTAACGAGACAGACCTTGGATTCGAGCGTTTCCAAAACGAGGTGAAAGATGGCTTTCTGAAACACGATTTTGACTCAAGAAACACTGAAAAAGGATAAGGGAATACGGAGATACAAAACCAAGAAATTTTGAACGAAAACTGGTAGGCGCCACAATTCCAAAGAATTGATAAGCCCAAGAACGCCACAAGGATTGATGCCCTTGATAAGTTCGAGAGATTCTCCAAAGAACCCTGGAGAAGCTTGTCTCCCAACCAAAAAGGTTAACTCTTCATTCAAATCTGCCCTCTCAAAAGCTATGGTGTTCCCTTATATAGTGGACAACATCCATATTAAGTTTAACCTAAATATGCTTACACACAAAGCCCAATAAGCTAGCCCAATAAGCCTTATTACAAAAGTTTAACTAAATGTAAGAAAGATAAAACTAAGTGCAGAATTTGGGCCAAGTAAATTGAAGCCTTCATGCATATCCATTGAGGCTTATTCTTCTTGACCTCTTCTTCTTTTAGACTTGGGCTTGTCTCAAGTAAGGTGGTCACCGGGAGATTTAGGGCCTCTTTAGCCTTTTTAGCTTTTGCTCTTGTCATTGGGCCTCCAAGACCTCGTATGTCCTCCAAGTTTGTTGCCTTGGTCATGCCGCCTCCTATGTCCTCATCAAGTATAAATCTCAGTTTGCATATTCTCTTCCCTAAACTCTTACATTTCCAAAGCATATATGTTTTGAATGATTGATTGTTGCTTTATAAACTAATACTTGTCATTCAAACTACTTTCGATAAGTTGCGAAAAGATTTTCAAAGTTATCTAAAGTTTTATCGGACACCCAATTCACCCCTTCTTGGGTGATAACCGGTTCTTCAAATGTTACTATTATTAGATTATAGATATTTTCATTTCATTTTAAAATCTGTACATGTTAGATAAGTCTTTCATCTAAGGGGTGAATTGGGTGATAATTAAATACTCAAAATTTAATGTAAACTTTAAATAAATAAAATAGACTTGAAGAGATGTCACTAAAGATAAACACACGGGATTTATCTTGGTTCAGTCCAAACCACTTGACCTACGTCTAGTCCTCAAAAGCTTTCTAAGGTTTCTACTATTCTCTAAGATTTACGGGCTCTGGATGCCTCGGTACAAGCTAGTTCTTTTTGAAAGAACAATCGCTACCCCTTACAATTTGTAATTTAATGGCTGCTCAAGATTCCAAGATCTTGAGTGATGAGGACATAGGAGGCGGCATGACCAAGGCAACAAACTTGGAGGACATACAAGGTCTTGGAGGCCCAATGACAAGAGCAAAAGCTAAAAAGGCTAAAGAAGCCCTAAATCTCCTGGTGACCACCTTACTTGAGACAAGGCCAAAATGATACACTTAATTCAGATTGAAGACCTTAAAGAATAAGCCTCAATGGATATGCATGAAGGCTTCAATTTACTTGGCCCAAATTCTGCACTTGGTTTTATCTTTCTTACATTTAGTTAAACTTTTGTAATAAGGCTTATTGGGCTTTGTGTGTAAGCGTATTTAGGTTAAACTTAATATGGATGTTGTCCACTATATAAGGGAACACCATAGCTTTTGGGACAGCAGATTTGAATTCAGAGTTAACCTTTTTGGTTGATAGACAAGCTTCTCTAGGGTTCTTTTGAGAATCTCTAAACTTATCAAGGGCATCAATCCTTGTGGGGTTCTTGGCTTATCAATTCCTTGGAATTGTGGCGCCTACAGTTTTCATTCTAAATTTCTTGGTTTCGTACCTCTGGTTTCCATTATCCTTTTTCAGTGGTTCTTGAGTCAAAATCGTGTTTCAGAAATCCATCTTTCACCTCGTTTTGGAAGCGCTTGAATCCGAGGTGCGTAGTGTGAGATACGTTCCATTCTTATCGGGACGTCTTTGGAGGCTGAATTTCGGTGCAAAATTCCATTCCTAGTTGATCCAATCATCCTTTTCTTTTAGGAATCATATCATTGAGTCTCTCGAGAAAATAAATGAATAAATAAATGTCTCTCATAAGAGTAGATATATGATCACTAAAGTACATACTCGAATTTAAGAGCGTAAAACTTTGCAATGAATGTAACTGTAAGTTTTTCACTGAAGTTTGTTGTTTCGTCTTCAATGCTCGGGGTATTTATAGGTAGAGTGAGGTAATGATTGTTGCCTTGTTGAATGTATTTGTTGGAGTGTCCTTAGTCATTGTTATAGCCATTGGAGTCTCTGAACATTCTTTGTGTCCAGAGAATGTCCTTCGTTTGAATGTCATCCACACTTAATGCTTTTGACATAAAAGTGTTTTTTCCAATTTGTGTGTCAATCCTTGTTTGATCACTTGGAAAACATTTAAGCACTAATATAATGGAGAGTTAGAGTGATTAGAAGCAAGAAAAGCAAGTTTCACAATTATTCCAATGATTTTAAAAGTGTTTTGAAGCAATGCTCTATTTTATGGGAAAGCACACTCAAGTGATATTCTTTTAGTAGTTTGAAAATCGTACGAGCCTTTGGATGGGTCAATGGAGTGATGTGCTAGTGATGTATAAAATAGAATCATTCAAGTGGTCATTTGAGTGATCTTGTTTCTTTGAAATACTTGATATATCACTGGACTATTCGCTAGTTATGTTGCTTTAAAACATCACTCGAAAGTGATCTTATACTTAGAAAATTTTCAAACTTCAGAACATTTCAAGGATCGCAGCCTTGTGCTAGTGATGCTCTTTGACTCATCACTCAAGTAATCTCAAGCCATCACTCGAGTAGTCATTCCAGTGACGTTTTCTTCAAAACATTTGTGAGAAAGACATCACTTGAGTGGTATGCTAGTGATGAGATTTAACATATAACTTGAGTAGTCACTTGAGTTATTTTCCCTTTGAAAATTTTTCACAGCAATGATCACTGGATGATTCACTAGGGTTATGTGATGGTGATGAAAATTCAAAAACATCACTCAAGTGGTTGCTCGAGTGATATTCTTTTGTAAAAATATTTCACCAGAAAAATCATCATGATAATTTAGTGAAGTTTTATCACATCACTCGAGTCACTTGAGTTATTTTTTTTTTTTCTACTTCCAGTTATCACTTGCAATGATAAAAACATATCACTTGAGAGGTCACTCAAGTGATTTATCAATTGTTGCAGAAAATGATCTTTTTATTTTTCAAAACACTTTGTTCATCTTTCAAATCCTTTTGGTTATCATCAAAAACATGGAAGACAAAACTTATTTACTTTGAAAGCAAAGTTGAAAATTTTTTCGGACAGAAAGATTGAATTGTTCATAATATTTACTTAGTCATAATCAAAGAGAAACACAAGTAATTAACAATGGATGAATATATAACATTCTAGCATATTATTCATACCAACATGTTCATACATAAATGGATAAACACTAAGAACACATAACACCAGACTCTATGACTCACCGTTAGTGTCATTACCATCAGATCACCCTCAGTCTTCTCCCCCTTTTTGGCATCATCATAAAGGGAAAATGGGACAAGAGAAGATTATCTAGAACGGAGTGGAGCATTAGGCGGCTAAGAGGATGGGTCTAAGATGTAAAGAGGAGTTGTCTCGAATAGGAGAAAAGGCATCATCAATGGTATAACCCTTTTGGTGAACAAAAGTGGGGGAATCAGATTAAGCACGCTCAGGCAAGGGAAGGACGGGAATCTTGACTGGATCATGAGGGTCATACACAATGATAAGGATATATGGAATGGAGGTGGTAATAGAGGCTAAAAAGGTGCTTTGGAGGGCTCAAACACCTCAATCTCTTCATCAATATTCTCAATGCCTTGAGTATCGAATTATCGAGTGATAAGATTGTTCTTGAAGTGCTCATCATGTAGAAGGGAGCCGAGAAGGTATGGGATCCGAGATGAAAAGGCTAGTGGTTTGCTAAGGTTGGATAGGCTCATCCATAGTAATGTGGACGGGTGTGAAGGAGGTAGGATCGACCATAAGGAATAAGATATTGCTTGGAGAAGGCTCAATGACATGTGAGGGAGCAATAGAAATTGGAATGGGTCTAATAGGAGTGGATGAGCTCGGGACCGTAGTATCAATCTTCTCATGAATTGGAGGAGGTTGGTAATCTCAAACATCACATTGGTTAGGACCTTCTGATGTGCTAGTACTGCTTTGTGATGCTCATTCATAACATTACACATCTTACCTATCTTCTCATATATGTGAGACACAAACTCAGCGTTTGTGTTTGCCAAATCCACATGAAACCTTGAAGCACTTCCTTCAAGTACATCTGAATATTAGAACCGAGGAAGGAAGGTGCATTGGATGTGGTTGGAGCCGAGGACCGAGTGTCATCCATTCATATTCTGGTGCCTTTCTCTTCTTGGGAGTGGTAACCAAAGGATACCTCAGGGGTAGATCAATACCAAGTTTCTCAATTTGATTCCTCCCAAGTGGTAGTAGACTCTCTATAGGCTCATTTGACTCCAAGTACCAAATTTTGTTGCTCTGAGGAACAATGAGATTAGTTGAGGATAGTGCATAAATGTTGTCTTGGTGCCCGAATACCTATACCTCCCGATCTCGAGAAGATCAAAGCTCCCAAATTCCTCTCTTCTTTGCTCCACAACGAGGCCATAAGTCCATAATCTCTGTCAATGAAGTGAGTGAAGTTGTTGGACTTGTTTACTATGGCCCTTAAGTAAATGTACCAAAGAACCCTGAGTAAGTCACACATATCACTAGGGTTGAAGGTCAATGGTCCTACTTGTTCACTAGGCCCCAAAAGGTTGACTATCTGATTAGGATTGAGCTTAGCTAGAGCATCCTTCGGTGGCTTCTTAATCCCAAGCCACTTGTTGATCCTTAAGGTAGAGATGAAAAACTTTTCGCCTCTAACAGTGGTTTCAGACTCTTCTTCAATCATAAAGCTACCATTGGGGCAATCTTTAACCGACTCTAAATTGCAATAGAAGTGTCAAACCACCTTTAGGCAATAAGGCAGTTGTATAAAGAGCCAAGGCATATAGTGTCCAAGAAACTTAGATAAAGCAAATTTGATTGCTTCAAAAAGAGTATTCATCTTTCAAATCTAGCAATTTTTATAGAAAGTGATCTTTTGCTTGTTCAAAACACTTTGTTCATCTTTCAAATCCTTTGTAAAACCTTTATGTGTTTTGTTTTCATCAAAAATGGAATCTAACCGTACAAACCTCCCTTATTCAATAGTTATATATATATATATAATACAAAACTTTCTTCCAATTTTAATTTTTAAAATTTCATTTACATCCACCTTGTTAATTAAAAATTTTAAACCAAAATACCCTCTCTAAACATAGATATTGTTTACAAAATATTTGTCACCCTTAAAAAGTTTAATGCCTATATTTTAAAATTTTAATGATATTAAAAATTAGTAAAATACTTAAATTAAGTTCCTTATATTTATTTCGTTAAGTTCTTCAATTACATGTGACCATGTGTCCCATGTTTGAATTATCATTTAACAATAAACCCATATGAAAAAACAATTTTTTTTTGGTCAAAGGATACTTGTATTAAAAGAAAGACTTCAACGATTACACACCAACAAAACAAATACAGGAAATAACAAGAGAAATAAGCAACATCCGAGGAAAGAAAAGACTAAAACAATACAAACAAAAAAGAATACACACAAATAAACAAACTACAAACAATCACCATTCAATGAGTGATTGGGAAGAGGAACATCATGAGGAACAAGCATTCGCCTTCCGGGAGTCCAAGGTTAGAAGAGACAAACAAAGAAGGTGTTGGTTGTAAAACCCACCCAATCGGGCACACCCCTTTATAAGCATCCGCCCAATGAGGTTAGCGGCACGATTACCCCACAGGGTAAAGGGAGAGAGAACCCAACCTTAGTCGCCAAAAGGTTAATAATACCGAAAATAATGCTCCTACTCCTCCATTCAATCATATCCGGAGATTTAGCATCAACACATTCACGAAGAAAAAGACAATCGGTTTCAAAAACAACCATATCATGGCCGAGATCAACAGCGAGCATAAGAGCCCTCTTTAATGCCAAAGCTTCTGTCATAAAAGCAGAGATGGATTTCACCTTATCCACAAAAGCCCATTTGAAATCCCCAAAATGATCTCTACAGATAACTCCAATAGCAGCGCCAGACTTATTAGCCGAAAAGGCTCCATCACATTATATTTAAACTTGCCGACGGAAGTGGAGGAGACCGAGAGCTAGATGAGTAGGAACAACCCTTTGACCCTCCGGATTTCTATGCTTTTTATCGCATAGTTACCCGAAGTCCAAATTGTTTTTCCTCGCACATTCAATGACAAAGAATGGGGTTAGGATCTTTATGATTAAAAACCACGTTATTTCTTTGCTTCCCGAGATAAACCATAAAATCCAACAAATTAAAGAAAGATTTTGCTTACTTAAAGAAGACATACTTGTAAGTTGGATCCACCAAGCATTAAAGTTCGAAATACTAGGAACATCAATCTTTACACCGAGGGAACATCCAAACCAGACACACCTAGTCCAAGGACAATGGAAAAACAGGTGCTCCACCGTCTCCATGGCATCAGAACAAACTGGGCAAAGGTTACTCTGGGCACGCTTTCTTCTAAACAGGGCATCAGTGGTAGCGACATCATTATTTAATATTCGCCAGACAAATTGTTGTACTCTCGGGATAACTTGAATCTTCCAAATCGACTTCCAGCAAGATGAAGTGAGAACTATAGAAGAACCAGCCTTGTTGCCCTTAGAAGGCATATACCCTTGTTATGATACCCCCTCTTTCACCGAATACACACCGTTCTTGGCACCGGTCCACACCAATTTATCGCCTGACCCATCGGTGGAATAGCAATATCATATATAGCATTCTTGACTTCAAAGCGACAAAATCGGGCGATGGGGGAAAGGTCCCACTTTCCATTGACAATAAGATCACACACTCTGCCCTCCTCAATAAAAGGATCATTAAGATTCTTAGGTTTCGCTGGGAAATTGACATGTGGAACCTATTTATCATCCCAAATTCTAATAGCAGCACCATCTCCAACATCCCAATGAAGGTCTTTCGCAAGAAATTCTCTGCCATCCAAGATACTAGACCGGCACCACGATGCTCTATGTCCTTTCTCCGCCTTCGTGAAATCTTCTTCGGGGGAAGTAAACACTCTTCAAAACCCCGGCCCAAAAGTCATTGGGGCACATCGCGATCTCCATGCGCTTTAGCCGAAGAGCATAATTCATGACAAGTAGATCGCGAAAACCCATCCCACCAGAGCTCTTAGTATTAGTTAAAAATCCCCAAGCTTTCCAATGTGTACTTCCACCCGAAACAGTACCGCTCCACCAAAAGTTAGCAATAAGGCTGCTAATCTCTTTGCAAGTCTTAACCGGGAACTTGAACACGTTCATAGGATAGATAGGGATTGCCGAAGAATAGCTTTAATCATAACATCACGACCAAACAAAGAGAGAAGAGAATGACCCCATCCTTGATTTTATTAGCAATACGCTCACGAACATAAAGCCGGCGCTTGATGCTTTGTCTTACCCCAAATACTCGGAATACCAAGGTATCTACCTGGGTCCTCTGTCACCGGAATACCCAATATTCTTCCAACCATATTCTTGACATTATCGGGGGTCTGAGAAGAGAAAAGGATGCTAGATTTATCAAGATTAATGACCTGACCAGAGGCTGTGCAATACATCTTTAAGATATCAGCCAAATGATTGCAATTTCTTTGAGTTGCACGCATGTACAAAGCAAGGCATCATCGCAAAGAAACTATGAGTTAGTTCAAAGTAACCGTGACTCAATTTCACACCCGTAAGAAAATAATCTGCCTGGCTCCTTCTAATCATAATGGAGAGAACTTCAGCAATAATGATAAAAAGATATGGCGAGAGGAGATCTCCCTGACGAATGCCCCGGTTCGGAGTAAAAGAACCCACTTTTTCACCTGATAAGCAAATATTCAAACTAACAGAGCTAACACACTTCATCAGAAGAGACACCCACTCAACACAGAAACCAAATCTTAACAAAACAGATTCTAGAAAATTCCACTCCACTCTATCATATGCTTTACTCATATCCATTTTAAGAGCGAATTCATACTTACCCCCTGTTTTCTTCCTCCTCAGATAATGATATACCTCATTAGCAATAATAATATTATCATGAATGCACCTGCCCGGAACAAAGGCACTCGATCTGTGAAATACAAATATCAAGGAAAGGCCGCATTCTATTGGCCATAATTTTAGAAATGATCTTATATGAGAAATTACACAAGCCAATGGGGCGAAAATGGGAAACATGCTCAAGCTTTTGAAGTTTAGGAATTAGAGTAATGTTAGTTGAATTTAAATCATTAAGCTCTAAATGACGCAAAGAACTCGTAACCAAACTACAAACAAGACTCACCAATTTCGGACCATGAAGAATGATAAAATTTACCCGAAAAGTCATCGGGTCCAGGTGCTTTCATGCTCCCAAGACTAAAGGCTGCCGCTTTAATCTCCTCCACAGAAACTGGTAACAAGAGACTGCTATTTATGTCATCTGAGATAGTCAGCTCAATGAAACCCAAGACAGTATCCATAGGTCGAGCACCAGAAGTGGTAAATAGCTCCTGAAAAAAACTAGCAATATTATCTGAGATGGCATCCTCCTCATACAACCAAAGGCCCTCATCATTCCTGATACACGCGATTCTGTTCTGGTGTCTCCTCTTGATAGTAGAGATGTGAAAGAATCGTGAGTTCCTGTCCCCAGGCTTAACCAATTAATCCGTGATCTTTGCCACTAGTATTGTTGTTCGCACTCCAATATTCGATCCAGATCACTTCGTGCTTGCTCAATACCTCTAGAAATATCCGAGTTCGAACTTCCGGGATAACTCAGTCAAATGGGTCTTTAATAGCTCAATAACTTTACCACTGTTAGGGAACTCCTTCTTACTCCAAGCAAGTAACCTTTGCGTACAGCTCTTCAGATTACTCAAAAAAATTTCAAGTACTGAGTGGTCCAGATCATTACAGCTCCACCAACACCCCTTGATTACCTTAAGAAAATTTCCATGAGATGCCCATGCTGCTTCGAAACGAAATGTCCGACTTTGAAGACGATGTTCATACTTGCATTGAATGAATCGGTAGGTGATGGTCGATGACTTGGCCGGGTCAACATTAAAAACCCGGAGACACGGAAAAGCTCTCTCAACCGCAAATTACCCAAGGCCCTATCGATGCGCTCATGAATTGTATCCAGAAAGTCATGATTATTGCACCAGGTAAAAATCGGTCCATTGAAACCCAAATCTTCAAGCTCACAGTCGGCCACAAAACACTTAAAATTAAGCATCCTTCTCCAGGCTCTATGCTGGCCACCACTCTTCTCCTGCTGCGAAAGGATATCATTAAAATCCCCAATACACATCCAAGGATCCTTGATATTGCTGCTAATCCGCCGAACCTCTTGCCAACACAACATTCTCTCCTTTTCATCAGTAGGACCATAGATAAAAGTAATATACGATGGAGTCAATAAGGTCGCGGACACCACACTGGTATGAATAATATTAGGAGACGAGGATAAGATATTAACCGTAAGCACATCAGACCACCATAAAGCCAGCCCGCCACTTAAACCCACAGGATTAACAATCCACTCCTCACTGAAACCACATCTTCGCCTCACTTTCCTTACTACACTCGCCTTTTGCTTAGTCTCCATCAAGAAGACTAAATGGGGTTTTTTCCGGGAACACTCATCCCTCAAATTTCTGGCTGTTAAGGCAACCCCCAAGCCTTGACAGTTCCAGGCTAATAGATTCATGGCGCACCGGCGGCTGGTTTCATCCAGCCACCGGCGTTATCGATCACGAGAGGAATCATGGTCCATATCCCGTTCACTACCCAGAGAACCACCTATCGGGAAAATCAATCTCACCATCTGATTCAAATTACTAGACATACCCGGAATTTCTTCTTTTCCATGATGACGGAGATACTTTTTAACCGAACGAAAATTCCTCTTACGATCTTTTGGTGTCTTCCCCTCAACTTTTTTGACTAGAGCTGGTTCCTCAATTGGGTCGAAATTCAGCTTTCTGCATTTAATTCTCTCCACCGGAGAGTGGTCTTCCTCTAAGGTTCGCTTAAGATTAATTCCTTTCAAGCAAAAAGACATAGTAGAGATTGGAGAGAGCCCATTTGAGGGAATAATACGATTAATATGCAGCTCATCCTCGCTAGGATATTCAACTATATAGGCTGGGGATTCACAGGGCTGACTGGACCCCCATTCGTAGATGAAAATGACCCTCCCGCCACTGATTCTACTTCAACAAATATAGAAGATTTAAATATAATAGGAGAGCCAGATTGGATATTGGCACTTGACTCCTGGCTCATAGTCGCTGGAATTATTAAGCCTATCGCAGACTCTTGTAGTTTAGAAGAGGATAAAAAAGCCAAAGGTCCAAGCCCATTTGCAACTGAGGTCGCTGGAAGCAAAGGTGTCGAAATAAGGAGTGGACTTTCATCATCCGCTGGGCCCATTAGGAGATTTCCAAAACATTGAAACTTGCAAGCCGAGCCCAATAGCTTCTCCTCACAACGCACAGGCGGGCCTACACTCCTTTTCTCAGAAAAGTCAGCCTTAGGTAGCGTCAGCAAAGCAGTCTCATCAGTGGGCCCACGCACCTCCACTTTATCCTCTCCCAAATCACAGCTCCCAACCACTTTATTCCTCCCGTCGACGTCGGCCATGTCTTCTCCCGACACCACGTATGCAGCACTTTCGGCCGGGACTCGAAAGCATCCGCATCGCCGGCCGAGATGCGAGAACGATGCAGGCCGTTGAGAATTTCCCGACCGTTACCACCATTTGCGGATCTAGGTCCCATCCGGAAGAAGGATGTCTCGCTTGACCGATCTCGCTGGCCGGAGGTGATTTCCGGCGAAAACTACCAACCGGTTGTCTTGAGTCCTTGTACAGAGCTTCATCCAACCTTCCTGGCAAGTTTCCACAATATCTTCAAAGGTCTTCAACCCAGATGTACTCATCCAGCCCCCAAAATCATACTCATCCCCAGCTTTATAAACCCGACTTACATCCTTGCAACTCCTCTCCTCATGCCCGATTCGCCCACATTTGTAGCAAAATTTTTGAAGCCGTTCATAACGAACTGAAGCCCAGACAGGCTCCCTACCTTCCTCGGAACCCGTAAAACCGGTCGACGGGGAGTCCAGACAGGAGAAGAGTTCTAACTCTTATGAAACTGCGAGTCATCATTCCATCAACCATTGGAGCCTCATACAACACAGCCTTCCCAACCACATCTCCCAGAGTTTTAGCATTCTGACTATCAAAGGCCGCAAGAGGGAGCCCATGAAATTGAAGCCAAAAAGGTTCATACTTAAATTCCACATCTTTAATAACCATAAAATCATCCCAAAGTTGGAGATTTAACAGGAAACCTTGAATAGACCAAGGTCTTCCTTTAAGAATCCTAGCATAATCCTCATCTTTGTGAAAACGAAAAGGAAAATAAATTGATTCCGATCAATATCATGAATTTCCAGATCATCATTCAAGCGCCAACCTTTCCTTATCATGGTAATAATCGTAGGAACATGAAGATTTTTCCCAGAGACAGGACTTTACCAACCAAAGAACCCCATCTTTTTCGGTCTCTTACCCAAATCCAAAGTGACTTGTTTCAACATTCTACAATTGTTGCCGAACCTTCCTCCATCAAATAACAACGAAAGGAAAAAATCCGGCCTAAAAAGAAGCCAAAGTCGGGAGCAAAACCGGAATCAGAGACACACGAAAACCACGGGGAGGATAGAGTTGAAACAACACGACCCGAGAGGTTCAAGGGAACCCTTCGAGACTCTCACGAGAGGAGAAGCCCAAGAGGAGGGAAAAACTCTCAAAGCACCTCGTTCTATATGAAAAAACAATTGGACACATAGTCATGCATGATTGGAGAATTTGATGTAATGGATATAAGAAACTTGATGAAAGTATGATCCTTAAAATTATTTTTATTTTAGAAAATTTATTTAATTATTGGATATAAGGAACTTGCTGTAAGTATTGTTTTTAAAATTATAGAAAATTTATTTATGTATTACTTTTTCTAAAGTTTAAATATATAATTTGATTAAAATAACATTTTAAATGCATATGTTAAGTAAAAGATTGATAAAAATATAAATTTAATATAATAAGAAATAAGCTAGTCAATCAGATATTTAAATTCTATTAATTTGAGTACAATGTCGTATTAAAAAGATGGCAAAAAAAAAAAAAAATTCGTGTTAAAAAAGTATTAACTTAAAAATTACCATATTTCCTTAGTTGTTTATACGAACACATTAAATTCTTTTTAGGCTAAAGTATATTTTTAGTCCTTTAAAGTTTTACATAAGGTATACTTTTAATCCCTTAAATTTATAAAGTATACTTTTTTAATCCTAAAATTCTAACACATTAATGTTGCTAACAACGAACTCAAGTGATAACTAATAACATTTAATTACACAAATTTTATATATTCTTCAATCTACCCATATTTTAAATTTAAAATTAATAGCATTTATTTATACAAGTCATCATTTAAGTTTACACCGTTATCACTTGAGTTTGCATTTTCCGTTGGTAAAATTAACGCAGTGTTAGAATTATAGGACTAAGAGTATACTTTACAAAGTTAAGGACCAAAAGTATACCTCATGTAAACTTAAAGGACTAAAAGTATATTTTAGCCTTCTTTTTAATATAGTTATAAATAATAAAAATAAATAATTTTAGTGTTTTTAAAGAAATATTTCTAACGGAAACAATTATTGCATTTCACTCAAAAAAAAATGAATATATATATATATATATTAAGGCTAAAGTATACTTTTAGTTTTACATAAGGCATATTTTTGGTCCCTTAACTTTATAAAATATACTTTTGGTCCTAAAATTCTAAAACCGTTAATGTTGCTAACGGAAAACGCCGATGTTGCGAGACTTAAGTGATGACTAATAACATTTAATTACACAAATTTTATATATTATTCAATTTACCCATATTTTAAATTTTAAGTTTGATAGCATTTAATTACATAGTCATCACTTAAGTTTATACCATTATCACTTGAGTTTGCATTTTCCGTTAGTAAAATTAACAGTGTTAGAAATATAGGACTAAAAGTATACTTTATAAAGTTAAAGGACAAAAAATATACTTCATATAAACTTAAAGGATTAAAAATAACTCTAGCCTATTTTTAATATTAGAGGAGTATACACAAATTGTTTGATATTACAAGCAATACCAAACAAATGACTTCTCACTTATAAGAGAGCTTTTTGCATGCCATTAGACTACTAAGACATTGGTGTGTGTATAAATCATAAAGCACAATAAAAGCATAATTACAATTCATTTTTTCAAAATTTTTTATATTTGATGAATAATGTCCCCAAGCCATTTAGACTTGAAACTGATCCTTCTCATAGTTTGAACATAAAGAATTTTCATCTCTCTCAACAAGTATACTTTCTAAGATTTTAACTTGTGTTTTTCCTCTTTATCAAGATGAAACTGCTTGCCACCTCAACCAAGAACATGTTAGTCCAAAAAAAACTCCAACTACTAGCGAAACTCATGAACAAACGAAGTATTTTCTTCCATCAATCAATCAAATGACCTCCATTAACTTGATTTATAAAACAATCAGTTTCTGTTTCTGCAGCAAATCTTAGAAAATAAAAAACATATAATGATGTTTCTAATTTTTTCAGTCCAAAAAAGTATCAATTTTTTCTGAATAAATTATAGTGAATGGCAACCATAACGTCACAAACGCTACTGCGGATGCTAATGCTACGACGTCACCAGTATAAGCCCATGTGCCTTCTCTCCTTTCAATTTTGCTACTTCGCTCTATTCATAAATGTAACCTGATCATGTACATACACATCAACAGTTCTCACTTTTGTCGTCCATGACCTCATATACCATCCTGCTTTCCGAAGCTATACATAATTTTTGCGCATGCATGTATAAATACATATTAAATCTCCTCTTACTAATTCAGAAACAGACATCCAGTATCAAAGAAACCGAAATAAAACCAAAAGGTCTTCAAATAAGATTTTTCCCTTTTGTCCTCTGAACAAAGGAAATAAACACACAGATACACAAAGCAACAATGCAGTCGCCTTTGGCTTCCTCCTGAAATGTTTTCCTCTTCTTTGGGAACTCAAATTATCATTGCCAGCTTCTTCAGTCAGATGTCATGGGCTGCGTCATGCAACACCGAAAACGGCCTTACGAACAGTCGTCATGATCTCGGTCTCCAGCATTCTCTAGCATTGCAACGATTTGAGTAAAAGGTGGCCTAACATCAGGGTTGGGATCCCAGCATCTTGTCATGATGTCTCGGAGGATGGGTAAACAGTCGTTGGGTATGGTTGGACGGACATTTCGGTTGACGACTGCAAATGCTGCTTGGACGGCTGTCATGTTCTGAAATGGAAGCATTCCAGTGATGAGCTCCCAAAGAACAATCCCAAAGCTATATACATCCACCTTTTGTGTGTAAGGCCTATGTTGGATCATCTCTGCAACAGATAAGGAGGCAGCAAGTTCAAGTATCACATCAAATTGTGCATTTTTAAATTGAAGTGCATAAAGAAATCCACATTTAGGTAATGCCACACTGTCGATGACCCCTCAACCGATTGTCTGATGAGACATGCCGACACCCATTTCAAACATGCAGGCTCCAGCTCACATCAATCACAGACAATAAATCAACATCCAAAAACATGTTCACTGATGCTAGCATAGTCAAGTAACTAGCTTAAGCAACTACAGAATATAATTACTGATATCACTCCTCAGGGCATTTGATACATAAAATTGTCAGATAAAGAAATGAAATGGAAATGACACTCATATCCCCACTCAAATAAGATGAGACAAGAAAATGTCGATTAACAATAACAATAAAGACACAACAGAATTGTACTAAACCAGATATTGTTGATTCTACGCCTTTGAATTACTTTTCCATGTGTCTTTCCAGGTCATTTTGGCAACCCAGTTATATCGTAAAATTGGTTTCTCAATTAATAGTCTTAAATTGCCATTTGATTAAAGAGTACTAACTGATTCAAAGAAATCCAGAATGCTGGCCAGGTTTTGCTTGGATAAAAGGAACATTTAGAAAGAATAAGCAACACAAGTCAAGTTGTTATTATGCGATCTGTTACTCTTAGGATGTAGCACTAATGACATGATGCATACAAATAAGACCTAGAATAGATCTCTCCTAGGATCTGCTTCATGTGCCTAAATACAAGTTTTCTTCACACTATTATCTGAATCGATATAATCCAAGTTGTTTGGAGCCTTGGGCAGACACTGAATGTTCCTCAGAAAATGGATTAATTCAATTCGATTAGGAATAGTGGCTGAAATTTACGCGACTTGCAGACTTTTTATTGTTACAAAGCATTGTCAAGAACGCCTTACATTTGAAAGGGAATATCTGCCTTCTAATAGCTGAGACATGATAATCATCATGACTTCCACTATTGTGAAGGCTTGGAGAAGTTTCCTATTTTACATAATACAGGGAGATTTTGCTAATTTATTGCATGTTGGATTTGGGTTTTCCATCATATCTGACCTTTTAGCATTATTTTCTGTTTCTGGCATGACGACATATCCTGCTTCCAAATTTTCTAATTGGTGATATATTTTTTTTTTTAACAAACATCAAAAGAAAAAGAAAAAGGAAAAAAAGACAGAGGATAAAGTATCCTCTTGTAAGAAAATGACAAGGAACAAAACACAGTAAAAAAAGGACTTTAACAAGAGATTTTTACTTCTCCACATGCCTGATCGTTTAATGGAGAATACAAAGAAACTATCTGATGATCACCACAAGAATATCATCCAATCCTGAAGCAGGTCTAAGAACAAGAACTTTCCATGAATAGATCAAGCATTGCAACCAAAGACAAGATAGATTAGAGGAAAAAAAGCACATTGTCAATATACTTTGCCCCTTGCATTACCACATCAAACCTCTAAATTCAATCAATAAGAAAATATCCAAGCTCTGCAGAAACTCCTAACTAAGATTCACTAGAAAGCTAACAAGATTATAGGAGATTGTCTAAAAAGGGAAAAAAAAAATTCCTGTTCACTCTGCATAATCTCCAGAGATGTGTTCCTAATTCTGGCGACCGACCAATCTTCTATTTTCAGTTAAAATCATAACCGGTTGCCATGAAATGCCAAACCACAACAGCCTAAATATGGAATACCAGCATCATGCTAACAGATGATAGCCCATTTTATATTTTATTAGTCACCCAGACTTAATGATAACAGTTACAGAAACTAATAGAACTACAAAGCTTATCCAAAATAACACCCACTGCTATGATCATAATTGTCAACAGGGCCGCCAAGGTGGAATTTGCAGGGCAGTTTTGGCAATTCCAAGTGTAAGCCCACCAAGGCATGGATCCACTTGGCAGTTGCAATTGGGGATGCCAAAATAAGAAATGGATACACCCAGTGAATATTATCATGTAGTAAAACTGCTTAGTTCTAATGTGATAATAACTCAGTCCATTATGAAAAAATTGCTGAGGCTAAAACAAAATCTCTTAAAGGCAAGGGCCAAAGCAATTGGGTCTCAGAAAATGTCATGACAAGTATTAAGACATTAATAGCCTAGATAATATTTTGACATAAGAACTACTATTTGACCTTATTCTTCAGACTCTAAGACTTGAAAGGACTTCTATTATTTATATAATGATTGGGTTTGATATTATTATATCAAACAAACAGAAGTGCTATAAAAGCAGAAACAGTGTCAAAGGCACTCGCCTGGTAGCAGCTGGTCGAACACGACATCTCTGATAGTATGATAGGTGCTAACCTTGGATAGCACCTCACCTCAGTACCTAGAGTGCTGAAGCAGGTGCCTTTGACTAATCCTCAATATAAGAAGGAAAAAAACCACAAAGGATTAAACACAGCAAAGATGTCCAACCTCTTCACACTCATTGATAGAGAATCTCTTAAATCAACCAATAGCAGAACTCACAAAAGCCATATGCTTAGCCTTATGCCATTTGAGATGGAAGGATAATAAGCTTTAATAAAATGGTATATACACTAGAGAACCACAAAGTTTATATTGTCCACTTTAAATTGCCAAAAGCTTTTACATGTATCCAAACAAATAACTAGATCTACCAATGACATTTCCTATGATAGTGGAACTGTGATTCATCCTTATTTTAAGTTTGTATATTAAGTGTTCCAATTTTCGCACAACGCTAGTTTAATTATTTTAGGTTAGAAAGTACATAGGCAACAAGAAACTAAAATAAAAGACATCAAAAAAAAGCTTAGACTTGTTTAAAAATTTTGCACTACTCCAATTTTTTTTAATCTAATACCAACTTCAAAAAAACAAAGCTAAAAACCTTAATATTAATATTTTACAAATAAGAAAATTTCAATCTTTTTTTATTTTTTCAAGAACAACAGTTTTTTTTAATAAAAAAAATTAAGAGTTTCTCTGAATTAGGAAATTTTCTTAACATGTCATTATCTATCTCATCAACCACTTGAAGCTCAACTTTTTGTTGTGCATGGCACAAAAATCTTAGACACAGCCCTTTTTTTTTTTATGTTTCTGGTAAAAGAAATTTTACAAGGAAGAAAACCAGAATGTATACAAAGTGTGACGAAAATCACTAGCTGAATATCATGGTAAAGCCATCAAAGTCATCATGCAATCACCCTTCTACTTTATTGTCAACCAGCAGACCATCAAATCAGCTGCCAGCCACCAAGCACCAATACTGGCACAGCAATGAGACACACTGACATATCTTGTATTTTGATACATAAACGTTTATATATCATATTTAAATGCACGTTTAACTATCCGTCCTATCTAATACCAATATCGATTATGAGTAGCCAAGAGTCTCATGCATCTCAATCCCTTCTATTTCAGCCTGTCTTTAACCATATACTTTCATTGAAAGTTATATAAATCAACAACTTTTATAACAATGATGGACCCTAAAGCATGACATAACAAAATAAAGCATTATATAGCAAATAGAACAGAAATCAACTTATATTAGTGTAATCAG
>JAFJYI010000331.1:600000-765802 GCA_019022655.1 Acacia acuminata
AAGATGCACAAAGCCTTGTAACACTCAACGTTAGTTTTTTAATGGTATGGGACAACATTACTATGTTTTAAAACTTTTGGGTGGCATTGAACTTGAAAAAACTATCAGGGAAATATCGCTCTAGTGAAAACTTCTGGAGCAAATTTACATCTTAACGCTTAAATATATATATATATATATATATTTAGGATCAGAAAGTCTAATTCCCAATCCTAATCCTAATCCTGAATATAATTTTTTCCGATCCCAATTTTTCCCACCCAATTTGCTTGGGATTGGGACGGGAAAATCTTGAACACCTCTAACCGAAGGAGTGCCTATTTACAATATTTTCCTAATTTGTCCCATTGATGCTCTTTCAACAATAATCAAGAACGAGTGAGAATTGAGGAATTAAGGAATATGATTAGGGTGTTTTAGAAAATACATGTCATGTGAACTAACTTCTTTAATCTAATCAAATTAGATAAATATGTCCTATAATAAAGATCAGCGGGTGGACATTTTCCCTTCCTTTATGCAATGAGCTTTCTATTCTCATAGTCTGTAATGCTTTCTTTTCTTGTCTGCTTTGATGTCTCAGCCCTTGTATTTTCCAACAAGGATAGGAGTTATAAAGGAAAAAAAGTTGAGTTATGATCATATAGTGATAAAGATGCACAAAGCCTTGTAACGCTCAATGTTAGTTTTTTAATGGTATGAGATAATATTACTATGTTTTGAAACTTTTGAGTGACAATGAACTTGAAAAAACTATTAGGGAAACATCACTCTTCAAAGTGAAAACTTTCGAAAAATATTTGCATCTCAACCCTTTAAAAAAATATAAATATATATATTTAGGATCAAGAAGTCCAATTCCCGATCCTAATCTTGATCCCGAATATAATTTTTTCCGATTCTAAATTTTCCTCCCCAATTTGCTTGGGATCAGGACGGTAAAATCTTAAACACCCCTAACCGAAGGAGTACCTATTTACAATATTAATCAATATTTTCCTAATTCATCTTATTGATGCTCTTTCAATAATAATCAAGAACGAGAGAAAATTAAGGAATATGATTAGGGTGTTTTTAAAAATACATGTCATGTGAACTAAGTTAACTAACTTTCTTAATCTAATCAAATTAGATAAATATATCCTATATAAGGTTAGAGTTATGATCATATAGTGATAAAGGTGAACAAAGTCTTGAAACCATCAATATCTATCTAAATGTCTCTCCTTTGATTATCCCATGCTTGTAAAACTTTGTGTTGTTCTATGGATATATTCCCTCGAAATCCATTAATAAAAATAAATAATGTTTTTAGGTCTAAAGAAAAGAATCAATTACTTATTGTTTCTTGTATTTTTAAAATTTTACACTCATTAAATTAGTATATCATTAAATACACAATCACCATGGTATAAAATCAAATAAGAGCATTTTCGGAAGAATCTAAAATACATTTATTAATTTAAATTGTTTTCTAAGATTCTTATGATATGATTATAAAAAGATAAGCAGCGAGTGTTGAGTAGATATTTACAAGGAGGGAGAGAAGGAATGGACCACCATTAATTAGCAGGCAAGATTCTTTTTTTGTACATATTTAATGTATAATCTCATATTATTAATTTATTATCCTTTTTTTAAGGAAAATTATGAGACGGATTAATTATTTGCCCGGGAATATTGGTTCCCTACCAGGAGTGTTGTCCAATGTGGTTTGAACAATGAGATTTCCATATTTTACATCAAATTGATTTATTTTTCATTTTTATTTTTCCAAGTTAAAATATCATCATTTGATCCATTCAGAGTTAAATTCATTTTTATTTTTAATTTTTTTCTCAAGTTTACCCATGGGCGTTAGTCTTAGGGCGGTTTGGATGGGCTTTTTGAGGAAAAAAACACTTTTTTAATGTAAAAAAAAAGGCTTTTTAAATTAATTTATGTGTTTAGATAATATTTTTTTTTTAAAAAAGTAAAAGTCACACAAAAAAGCCAAAGTGCTCATTTTTTTAAAAGCTCCAATTTGGAGCTAAAAAAATAATCACTTAAAAAAAAGCACATTTTTTAAAAGCCTATCCAAACTACCCTTATACGAGGGATTTCTAGTGTGTATAAATGCAAAAAATACATTGAAGGAAAACTACCCTAAATTAGAGTTATATAAAAAAAAGTATTTTTATTTTCACTTCCTCCCTTCCATATATTTTGTTGTTTAAGTTTTCTATTTGGTTTTAAAACTGTCTTTAATTTATAAATCCAATGCGTTTTTTCTTCTACTCCCTCCGCTCTTAATTATAAGAAGCAAATTTTGGAGTTGGTTTTGGTCATAATTATAAGAACAAGTTTTAACTTTTGTCAATTTTTTTCCTATAATATCCCTATTTCTACTTTTTCAATAATAATTTAATAATTATTATGGATACACACAAATATGGATATTTAATATATATATATATATATTATATATATCTTAAAGAGATAAACATATGTTCATTTTCGGTTGATAATGGCCGTATAGTGCGGGACCCAAAGCCCAATTCAAAGTCATTAAACTTTATTAATTTTCTAATTATTAAACGTGTAGTATAAACATTGAGTAATTAATTCATGACTCATGAAATATATATATATATATATATATACACATACAGACGACTATAAAAAACTGTCAAAAACTGACAGTCGTGTTACTTGTTGTAGCTTATGGGAAGCTGAGTTTTTTAAATCTGATTATTGTGTTGAAAATATATATAAAAATATTTGAAGCAGGCAGAGAGGTCGCCAGGCTCCAACATAAAAGTTAAGTGATGATTTAAATCGTACGAGATAATCGCGGAAGTATGTAAGTAATTATTAATTAGGGTATTTTAGGAAAATATACATAAATAACTAATTTAATTTCATTCCTTAATTCCTTTAAATTGGTAAATATTTCATATAATTGGACCGGAGTGAGTATTGTCTAAAGTCTTAACCTACCCCATTTGGAAATTGAATAAAATGGATGTAGTTGGCAAAATATGGGTGATAGAACTATTTTATACTTCCCCCAATTCTAAATATAAAATATTTCCAATTACTTAACATATCTTTTGATCCTAAACATAGAATTTAGTTTATGAACATGATTTGATTCTAAGTTTAGGACATTGATTCACTCCCTCTTTTTTTTTCTTTTTCCCAACACTATCCTCATCAATTTTATAGTTTTTCTCAATCTCTCTCCCATTTAATAATTAATAACATTATTCTATTGTATTAGGGAAAATAACAGAAAAATACTTTCAAAATATGTAAAAGACAAATAAGGGTGGTGAATTTCAAATTACCTAATTTGAAATTTTGAAATGTTGAGAAATTGTGAAATTATATAAGTCCCCTTACTTTTTCTTTTTTCTTTTTAAATCCCTAAGACCCCTTGCCAACCACCAGAACTCTGGTGGCGGCCTGTCACTAGAGCTTGCACGTGACGGGCCACCATAGCTTCATCGTGGGTGATCGGTGATCGGAGCTCTAGCGGCTAATATATATATATATATATATATATATATATACCTATATTTAATAACTTAAGAACAAATTGTCAATATAGATATTTGAGTTGTTAATAATATAATACTAAAAAATTGTAAACGGGGTATTTATTGAGAAATTCAAAAAAAAATATTTGACGCCAATCGCCATAGCTCCTGTGAAAGTTATTAACAAATATCCGTTTACAAATTTGGTATCACTATTAACAACTCATAGAAATTAAAAATATATATATTAGGTTGTCGTTTACAATTTTAATATTGCTATTAACAACTCAAGTATCTATATTAACAACTTTTGCTTGAGAGAGTTAAAAATATATATATTAGGTTGTTGGCAAGGATCTAGGAGCTTTGGCGATCAACAAGGGGTTTTAGAGATTTTTTAAAAAATAAAAAATAAGGGCATTTATGTAATTTCGTGCATTTATTAACATTTTAACATTCTCGTAAAAGTTTACTTTCACTATTAAATTGATATTAATAGCGTATAATAAATAATTAAAATATAAAATATGATAACAATTTGATTTAAATATACCTTAAGTCCAAATAATTGAAATTAAATCCATAAATATTCAAAATTTATCATATTTAACAAAAAAAATTCTATAAAATTTACCTACAAAGCCATTGAGTATAGTTAAATTTAAAAAAGTTAACACAAGTTTAAGGGTGAGTTAACATGATTTTAAAAATTTGAAACATAAAAATGATAAAATCAGAAAGTCAACTCGTGAGTTATTACAAAATTATTAACATGGGGACCTTGTAAATAGGGGCCGATTTGAGAGTAGCTAATTTAACTACTTTCTTAATTATTATGAATTTATTAATTAGGCATTATGTATTTTAAAGAAAGAATCTTTATTCTGTTTTTTCTTTGGAAAGGTCCTTTTCACTGTCAAGCGTAGGGTTCCAGTGTTCAGAAACCTGTCACTTTATAAGGGTTTTGAGATTTTTGCTTCCGTTTCAGAATTTTCTACTTCCATTTGCATTTTCGCCCAAATCCGTCACACTCTTCTTTCTTCTCCTTTGCTATTCCCCACTGCCATTCTCATTTTCAGGTTCTTTCCCTTTTCCCAATCTTCTTACTTTCTCTGTTTAATTATGAATCTTTCTGATTATTGTCTAGTTTTAGTTTCTGTTCATGATCTGAGAACGATGTTCATGTGCTAAATTTTTCTAAATCTGTATGTTGTTTTGGCTATTCACGAGTATTGATTTGTTAAATCTGTAGCTCTGTTCCAGATCGTGTGGGGTTAAGCCGGATCACCATGGCAGCCATGGCTCAGCTTCGTTTTTCTCCTCTCTCTGGCTCCTACCACACTGTTCCAGACGCTCGCGCATTCAATCACCGTGCTTCTATTTCGTTTCCATCTTCCTTACATTCTGGAAATCGATCTCTCCCTCTCATCAGCCCAAAGGTCTACGAGCCTAATCTGCCGGAGAATCTGCAAGTTTCATTCGCCGGCGGTGAGGGTAGCGACGGAATTGGGCGCGGAGGAGGCGATGGTGGCGGCCGCGGAGATTGGGGCAACAACGACGGGAATGCCGACGATTCATCTTCATCCTCGTCATCCCATGGACTCGGCATTTTGGGCATGTTTCTGGCGGGATGGAGATCGAGGGTTGCCGCCGATCCCCAATTTCCTTTCAAGGTTTTGATGGAGGAATTGGTGGGAGTGAGCGCTTGCATCATCGGAGACATGGCTACTCGTCCGAATTTCGGATTAAACGAACTTGATTTAGTTTTCTGCACGCTTGTCGTCGGATCAATTCTGAATTTCACCCTCATGTATCTATTAGCACCCACCATGGCTGCTTCTTCTGCATCCTCAACTCTACCTTCAATCTTTGCAAGTTGCCCTCCTAGCCACATGTTCGAACCAGGTGCCTATGGGATCCTTGATCGATTTGGAACCCTAGTGTACAAAGGAACATTGTTTGCAGCTGTTGGATTTGGAGCTGGGCTTGTAGGAACTACAATTTCAAATGGGTTGATCAAGATCAGGAAGAAGATGGATCCAAACTTTGAGACACCAAACAAGCCACCTCCAACACTGTTAAATGCTCTGACATGGGCGGCTCACATGGGATTTAGCAGCAATCTGAGGTACCAAACTTTGAATGGGATTGAGTTTATGCTGGAGAAAGGGCTTCCTCCATTGGCATTCAAATCATCTGTGGTTGTATTGAGATGCTTGAACAATGTTGTTGGAGGCATGACGTTTGTGATGCTGGCCAGGGTGACTGGTTCACAGAGTGTGTCAGAACAAAAACAGCAGAAGCCATTAGCAGAGAAGGAGGGTTTGGAGAACAGAGAAGAGGATTTGCAGAGCAATAAAGAGTCGATTTCAAAGTGAGGAAGAAGGAGGAGGATCAAAGATTAGTACTTGTTTGATAGGCTTTAACTTTTGGGTATTGCAGATGCTAAGGAACTAGCTAGTGTGAGTACTGAGTACTTGAGCGTGGATGAATGAGTTTATTTGTAGCTAGCAGGGGGTTATGTAGTAAAATCCTTTTCTGGAAGAATGAAATAATTTTTAAATTAGGTGTCATAAAAAAAATCACACCCAGTTTATATCCGGGCACATATTACACTTTCAGTGGTTCACATCTAGTTAATATATTAATACGATATTAAATCACACGCACGTAAGAGTCAGGCATTAAAAGACAATTTTCTACCTTCGAAAAATGATATTTATTGAGTTTTTGTGGGAAATTTTTATTTTTATATGAAAAAGTTCAGGTAAGTTGAGTTTTAGGAGCTTATCAGGTTAGGATATACATTTGGGTTTAGTGTTATGTCTCACATTAACTAGAGAAGATAACGAAAGACGCTCTATAAGGATTTGAATATCTCCATTCTTGATAGGGATGAGAATATGTCAGGTCTCTAACTAACTGGGACTACGGCCTAGCCTATTTAGTAAATAGGTCAGACGCAGGCTCAGGCCTAATGCTAGGCCTATTTAGTTAAATAGGCCAAACATATTTTTATAAGGCCTAACCTACAAGCCTACACCGGTCTATTTAACTTTTGTTAATTTATACTATTATATTAGTATATATGATATTATCTAAATAATTTTATAAATTTATCAACTTAACTTTAAGTCTAAGTATCATATCACATCATCATTACACTCAATTCTTACTTTGGTATCAATTATTTACCCCTACCTCTTCTCTTCAATAGCTTGATATGGCAATGTCAACTCATTCCCTCTCCCATGATTTGTGTCGTCAGCTAAAGCTTAATAATTGTTATGAGTTCATTTTAGTGTCTAATGAAATATTATAATCTTAGTAGGAAGAATTTGTCCCAATTTATGTGGGAAGAGTAAAAGAGGTAAAATCTAATTTTGCATGTTACATACTATGCTTAGTCGATTTTAAATATATCGCATTAGTTAGCAGACAATTAGTTTTTCTTATTCCTATTTGTTTGACAATTGTTGTCACTAGACATTCTTTTCTTTTCCTTTCCTCAACCCTAATATTAAGACAAGAATGAATGTTACACTTTTAAAACATAATATAGGATTGTACATAAGTGTGAAGGGTTATATATGACTTTGGAGGTATAGACTTTAGAGGTTATGTAAAAGTCTATATTTTAACTAGGTCTTTAAATAGGTTTAAAGCCTTGCCAGACCTTTTAAAAGCCTAGGCTTAGGCCTAAAAAAAGCCTACTACAGGCTCGGGCTTTGAATCTCAGTAGCAAGCCTATGCCTATTTAAGTAAAGCCTAGCTTGACCTACCATTTCCATCTCTACCTCTTGACACATTAAAATAGTGAGTGGTGATGAGGCCTAAAGCAGATAAGGGTCTAGGTGCGTCCCTTTTATTGGCCAATTGATTTGAATTTTTAAATATCTTGCGTATTTGTACTAAAAATTTAAAATTAGAGAACTCAAGATGAAAAGCTTATACTTTGAGATCTTTAATTTTCGTTTTACTCCCAACTAATTTAAGTAGTCGAAGAATAAATTATAAAAAATCAACTTAGCATGAAAAGTTATTTATTTTTCAATTATATAGCAATTAAAATTTGATTGAATCAAGTTACCAAACTGACATTTAATTTTGTTAAAAAATAATTCTAATAGATTATGATAAAATTATAAATACCACTTAAATTTATTTGCCAAACAATATATTAATTTAACCCAGTTAAACAGCAGTTTATCCTAGTCTAACATCATGCTCTGAACCAGACCCAAAACCCAAAACCCAAAACCAATGTGCAAATGATTGATTAATATCTTTCGTTGATGAGCTCTTCACACTTTCATGGCTGGGGACTTGGGGATCAATCCGAAAGAGTTCTATACGTTTATGTTGTATAAGAACATTTACAATATATATGATGATGACGATGATGATTGTTAGGAAGTATATTAATGTAAACATATTAGAATAAGGTAGTATCATACATAATCAAGGATTATGATTACGACTAGGAAATCAATCATTATAATAAGCCATTCATTTTGAGGCTCCTCCCTTGTGTATAAAATATAAATACCTTTATTGTATACATGAATAAGAAAGTATTTGGGAATATATTTTCCCTCTATCTGTATCTCTCTGGCATTACATGGTAGTAGAGCAATGTGGGTTGCTTCCCCCCCGGTTCCAGCTCTGTTCGGGGTTTTGTTTGTGTGAAAGAGTGATAGAGAAGAGAAAGTTCGGGTTTGGCCCTGTCAAGATTCTTAGTACACACGCCTCCTTCAACGGTTAGCCAGAAATTTGGTGACTGTCTGACTTCTCTGTGATGGTGTGTGGCATTTATATGCTTCACCAGCAACAGCTTCTATCACCCCGTGACGCCACGTGCGGTAGGGTTTTTCACAATGCTTTCTCTTCACGGGTTGATAGGTGAAATCCGGCCTACCCCCGGTGGTTGAATGCTCATTCGATCACGTTTTAAAAACAGGCTCTCTATTATTGTTCTTTTCTAGCATTGATTGTGCTTCCAAGTGTGGGTCTCTTGTTTCTGTGCTAGGGCAGTGTTGTTTCTTACCTTTGGTTTGCTGCCTAGTTGGTTTGGATCAATGGGGCAATATTTGACGCTTGTTGTCCCTCTGTTGTTTGTGGATTTACTACTATTTGGTCTCCTAAGTAACATTTGTTGCTCTTTGGTTGTTGTTTCTACCAATTTGAGACCTATTTTGTAATTCTGGTTGATTCATATGGATGACTCTGAAATTAGTATCACTACTGAGATTATTCCTATTTGAAACAAAATTATTGATCATAAGTTGAACTGAACAAATTATACGGACTGGAGCAAAACCTTCCACATGTACTTACTAAGTATTGAAAATGAGGGTTATAAAACTGAGGCTCCTCCTAAGGATGATCCTAAGCTGGCGTGGGCTCGAGCAGATTTCCGATTGTTCTTACAAATTCAAAATTCCATTGAGAGTGATGTTCTTCCCTCTATTAGTTATTGTGATACTATTAAAGAAATTATGGACTTCATACAGTTCCTATATCATGGGAAAGGGAACATTACTCGCATTTACAAAGTCTGTGAATGTTTCTATTGTGCTGAGCAGTAGGGTTACCCCCTGAAGAATTTCTTCATGGTGTTTAATTAAATGTATGAGGAAATAAGCAGGTTAATTTCACATACGACTGATCTTCAGGCAAGAGTGGATAATATGGAAAAGCAGGCAATTATTAGCTTCCTTACTGCATCCAGCTTATGAGACCCTTTGATCCCAGATATTGTCTAGCTTTGAGCGTCCTTCGCTTCAATATGTGTACTCTCACGTGCTGTGTGCAAATAATCTCACTCACCCGGCTTCTAATCCTAATGCTAATGCTTTGGCTAGTTGTGGTCAGACTACTAACAGGAAGTTGGGCTTCTTGCGACAAGGAAATAATACTTCGAATCCTGTGTCTGCTGCTCACAAGAACCAAAGCCTCCAAAGGTAAGGTAACAATCCTACGAATTCTAGTGCTAGCAGGATTGCTTGCTTCTATTGTAAGGAACTTGGTCATACCAAATGTTACTGTCATAAGTTGCAAAATAAGCTGCAGCGTAGTGATTCTGCTCATATAGCCCAATCCTTTGATAATGCTCCATCAACACCAACTGCGCTTGCTACAAGTAAATGTGATTCATGCCTTGTTATTTCTTCTTTGAAATGGATCATTGATTCTAGTGCCACTGATCATATGACATGTAACTAGAGCTGGGAATCAGGGCCGGCCCGGCCCTACAGGGCCTGGGCCCGACAGGGGCCGGCCCCTGGGCTCGAGATAAGGAAAACATCTGTTTTTCAAAGCCCGCCCGATAGTACCAGTGGCTGTGGCCACTACGGGGCCTGAAAATTATTATTCCAAATTTTAACTATTTTTTTTTCTGGTTTTTCCAAAGAAATATAATTAGTAAATTGCAACCATTAAAGTTCTAATCTATCAAATAAATATTATCAACATTAATATCTAAACAATACAAATCATCCAACAAATAAAACACATTCATTAATTCGTAATAAAAAACAAACCATTGTCTACAATTGACTTGCATAAAACATAAGAAGAATTAAACTAAGCAACATTAGATAACTCACATAAAATATAAAAGCATACCACTATGATTGTCAATTGTCATCTTCTTCATCACTATCATCAATTTCATAGATATTTGATTGTGCTTCACTTTGAGCAGAAGGCTGTGCTTCAGGAGTAAAAATGTCATGAATTTCTTCTCCCGCATCCTGAACACATCCATAATCTTCATCTCGCAACAAATAATATACCAAGTCAAAAAATTAGAGTATAGTTATTATGTATTTATGTATTTGTACTTAAATGGATAAATAACTCTATACCATAAAAAATATATATAAATTAGTAAATTACCATCAAAAGTGAATCCATGCATCCAATTGCGAGTACAAATAAGAGCTTGAACATTATATGGAAGAGTGGAACTCCTATATTTTGTTAGAACACGTGAACCAATACTGAAAGCGGATTCACTGGCTACTGTAGTAATTGGAATACTCAAGATATCAGTTGCCATGTTTGAAAGAATCGGAAATCTTTGAGAATTGTTCCTCCACCAGTTCAAGACATCCAAGTCTTTCCAATTCTCAGGCTTTAGTATTGGTTCTTCCAAATAAATTTCCAATTCAGACTTGTTCACGATAGAATAATCCATACTCGCATAAATATCTTGATAATCCTGCATCATTACAAAACATTCAAGTAAATACAAGTTGAACACCTAACAAATTCAATTGACAATAAAATTAAAACATACATCAAATGCATCATCAAAGGCGGTTACTGAAGAACTTGAAGTCTGAGAAGAATGATGGGTTGTCAATGTTGAAGTTGGTGATTGATTGAAGAGTTGGAAGTGAAGTCCCCACATTTGAATATTCATTGAAAAGGGAATTCAACTTGCTCCTTATATTGGCAACTTTCTCATCACAAGTCATAAAGTCAATCTTGTCATATAAATATTGTATAATATTGAACTTCCATCGAGGATCAAGAACCACCGCAATTGCAAGAATGACGCTATAATTCGCCAATACTTGTCAAACTTCTCTTTCATTTTCACGAGACATCTCTTGAATCACTTGGTCAGAACTCCCCATATTTTTTATAAGCAACATCTCAATTTTTGATATTTGCATAAAATAAGAATTGGAAGTTGGATATGACGACCCGTAAATCAACCTTGTAATCTTCTCAAATGGCCTCAAGAAATTGCACATTGCCTGCCGCTCTATTCCACTCATCTTGTTAGAACAAACTTAAAGTTTGCATCATCCAAAGCCATCTTTGTAAAAGCACGACGATATTTAAGACCACTCTCAAGCATTGCAAAAGTGGAGTTCCATCTAGTGACGACATCTAATCGCAAGCCCATTGAAGTGTCAATGCCTCCAACTTGTTGAACACATTGCTTGAGAAGATTCATCCTTGCCTCAGAGGCCTTCACATACCTAATACTATCTCTCATCTTATTCAAAGCAGAACTTGTTACTTTTAAGCCCTCTTGAACTATCAAATTAAGGATGTGGGCACAACACCTCACATGAAAAAAATCCCCTTTACAAACCAAGCTAAAGTTGTTTTGCAAGAGTAACCTATCTTTCAATAAGCCTTGCAAATTATCATTTGCAGATGCATTGTCTAAAGTAATGGAGAATATTTTATGATCAATCTCCCATTCTTTCAAGCAATCATACACTTTCTTAGACATTTGAGATCCAGAATGCGGAGGCTCCATCCTACAAAAGGCAAGTATCTTACTATTTAGTGTCCACTTTTCATCAACAAAATGAGCTGTCAAACATATATATCCTTCAGAAGTCACAGTAGTCCAACAATCAGATGTCAAACATATTCTACCAATACTATTCTTCAATTTTTGTTTCAAAACATCCCTTTGTTGGCGGTAGAATTTCTGCACATAAGTCGTCGTTGTTTTTCTAGTGACGAGCCTCACATCAGGATTCAGTGTCCTTAGTAGTTCTTTGACCCATTTATATTCAACAAAGGAATATGGAAGATCATATTCAATTATGCATAAAGCGAAAAGGTCCCTAATACACTTATGGTCAATTTTCCTAGACCTCATTTTGCCTTCGCTATCCAACATCATCACCCCAATATCCTGCAATTTACCTACCGGCCCACAAGTCTTCATATGACGACTTAGATGTGAGGTACCTTTATCCCCACCCCTTGCAAATGTCTTTTGACAACCATTACATTGTGCCCTAGGTACCCCTTCAATTTCAACTCTAGTAAAATACCTCCACACATCAAGTCAAATTTCTTGCCTTCTTAGGCTTTGATTCATCGGTCTCTTGAAGAGAAGATGCCGTACGTTTAGCCTAAGCATAGCTAATGATTCATTAGTCCCTTGAGTTTTTTCTTGTAATTTTCGTGACGAAGACATTAGGCTGCATAAAAAATCATACTCGGTTAAAACTTAACCCTACAATACAATATACAATAATTTTTGTGAATTTTTATTGGTTTAGAGATCAATCCCATCCAAAATATTATATATTTCTGTCCCATCCAAAATATTATATATTGTAACAAGCATGTCAAGTTAAGCTTCAAGACAAATATAATAGGTTGAACGCAAGCTAAATGGGGAAAAAACATTAAATTAAGCATGACAACATCAAAGTCATATATCAAAAAATACACCCATATAGAAGAAGACATCATTGATATACACGGGCAAACCCATGCGTGAAATAATAATAATGGGATCATTTTTTAAAGTCCTCCTTCACAATTAAAGAGGAATATACAACTCTATATTCTCCGCTAGAATGAATATAGGAATATACGGCCTACTTTGATGGTATTCTCGTGATCCACTCTATAGTTTAATTAGTTTTAGAAAATTATTCAGAAATGACAATTTAGTCTACAACATAAATTGGGGGAAATAAAGATAGATTAGCATAGATTTCTTCATGGAAGTTATCTACTAATAAATACAATGCGTGTGTCAATGTGTGTATATATTTGCATAGTGGAATAAATAGGTGGGGAGAGTAAAAGTTAAATGTGGTGTATCGTGTATGTGAGCGAGAATTAGGGACAAAAACCAGAAGCTAAAATTCAGAATCAGCAAAAACCAGAAGCATAGATGCAGAATCAGCAAAAACCAGAAGCTAAAATCCAGAATCAGCAAAAACCAGAAGCATAAATGCAGAATCAGCAAAAACCAGAAGCTAAAATCCAGAATCAGCAAAAACCAGAAGCATAAATGCAGAATCAGCAAAAACCAGAAGCATAAATGCAGAATCAGCAAAAACCAGAAGCATAAATGCGAATCAAGCCAAAAAACCAGAAGCTAAAAATGCAGAATCAGCAAAAACCAGAAACTAAAATGCAGAATCAGCAATAACCAGAAGCTAAAATGCAGAATCAGCAATATGGCAAAAAGAAACCAGAAACAGAAATGCAGAATCAGCAATATGGCAAAAAGAAACCACAAACAGAAATGCAGAAACAGACCAACAGAGGAAAAGATAAGAAAAATACAGGACTAGGAACGGAGCGAGAAGCGATCGGGAGATCGAGCGAAGCGAGCCGAGAGTCGGAGATCGAGCGAGGAAGGAGATTGATGGAGTGAGCCTGAGAGTGGGAGATCTGATTTAGTAAGCTGAGAGTCGGAGATCGACTGATTCAGCGTGGAAGGAGATCCAGCGATTCCGATCGAGCGAGTATTTGATTTGAGGCAGTGAGAGTTGAGAGAGACTGACCTAAGAGGGTAGAGGGAGGCTAAGGGACGGCCGACTGGTAAGATTTTCAGCGTGGAGATTTTAGGTTAAACTAAAGGCAAGTGATTAAAAAAAAACATGTTACAGTGAAACGGGCCGGCCCAAAGCCCTGCAGGGCCGGCCCGATCAAGTCCGAAGCCCTGCAGGGCCAATTTCAAAATTTTGGCCGATTTTTTGAGCCCGAGCCCTACAGGGCCAGGGCTTAAACGGGCCGGCCCGATTTCCCGGCTCTACATGTAACTATCATTTGTTGTCTATATATGCACCTTATGCCAACCACTCTTCGATAACAGTTGCCAATGGTTCTTACTCCTGTATTCTTGGATATGTTAGTATTACACCTATTCTGTTGTTGCCCTTGTTAGATATGATTAGTTTTGATGATGTCTTATATAGATGCAATTATTAAGAGCAAAAAGATTGAGTAGTATATTGAGTAATATAGTTATCTCCTACATTGACTAACTCGCTATATTTAATGTAGATTATTCCAAGTTAAATTATGGAGAATAATCAAGAAGGAGATAAGGTATTAAAGAAAGAAGAACTTGCAGAGGTTGTCAAGGAAGCAATATGTTATCAATAGATTTTGCAGGATAAACAAGAAGAAGAGAAGAGACTAGTGAAAGATGTTATCAAAAGAACTTGCACAATATAATAGGAATATCAACATTCAAGTTCTTGTGATACTGGAAGTCTCTATGATAACCAGAAGTTGGAATGAAGCTTCATCACTTTATGGATATTGAAGAAGGTAGAAGCTGTAAAGAATGATGAGCCCAAGTTAAATGATGAAGAATGATCAAGTTGGGAGATGAAAGAAGGAATAACTTATTTGAATGGAATGAAGATATCATTATTCAAGTTCTTATATTGATGCTAGAAGTCTCCAAGATCATATGGAAGTTGGAATGACTCAATTCAGAGTTAAAACAAGCAAATATGAGGTTCAGGAGGAGAAAACTCGAGTTTAGGACACAAAACTCGAGTTTGGAACTAAAACCTTGAGGTTTGGAACTCAAACCTCGAGTTTAGAAGAACTGGGACCGAGAAACCTCGAGGAAGCCATCAAACCTCGAGTTTTCAAGTGTCTTCGTGTCTCTGGTGTTTCTAGACTAGCAAACCTCGAGGTTTCGGTCAAAACCTCGAGGTTCCGGCTATCATCGCCTCTTGACTCCACACTATTTCACGTTCAAGACACGGGTGAGGTCTGGTAATTTGATGATATGTCTTAAACCAGAAATCGGATTTAAGTGAAGTCAGTGGCATATGAAACTAGACTCCAAATGTGTCATTTTGATATAAAATTCAAGCACAAAGGAGTTCAGATCAAGGAGCTATAAATTGTGGAAGTTGACAGAAAAATCCATGCCACATAGAAAACCAAGCTTCAGTGTTCTGAGTGTATCTCACAAACTACAAATCCAATTGAGTTGAAATCAGTGGCATATGAAAGTAGACTCACAGAGCTTTCCATCAAGAGTTGAACAGACCAAAATGGAGTTTAGACCATGGATATATGGTCTTCGAAAGTTGATAGTTATTTCAAGAAAGCTGAACAAAGACAAAACCTCGAGTTTTCATCAGACAGAGAGCAACGAACTTCTGAGTATCTTCAAACCTCGAGTTTTGGAACCAAAACCTCGAGTTTTGGATAGACAGAGAGTCTCCTAAGTTTTGAACACTTCAAAACCTCCAGGTTTACCTTCAAACCTCCGTGTTTGTTTTTGTGCAAAAACTCAGAGTTTCCACATTTGAGTGAAACCTCGAGGTTTGGTGAGAAACCTCAAGGTTTTGGCAACCAGAGAAGACACGCCTTTCCTCTGATTTAGAAAACCTCCAGGTTTCCTAGAAAACCTCGAGGTTTGCCTTGGCGCGATTTTTTCAAAGGTTTCATTTTCAAATGAAACCTCGAGGTTTCTGATAAAACCTCGAGGTTTGGTCAGACAAAGAGTCTAACGCATTTTGCAGTTTTGAAAACCTCCGGTTTTGGGTAAAAACCTGCAGGTTTGATGTTTTGGACTTAAAATGATTTTACATGCTACAGTCCAAACCTCGAGGTTTGGTTTGAGACCAAACCTCAAGGTTTCATCGCAGATGCGAAATTCAAATTTGACGAATTTGTAAAACCTTCTTGTTTGATCTTAATACTTCCTATGATTATTCTCTAATGTTCCTAGATATGTTTAACCACTTTATTGATGAGTTTCAGATAAATTAAAGTGTGTTTATTGAAGGTTTAAAGCAAAAGCAAAAGTGATGTCAGTATATTAAATGCAAAACCCAGAAAGTTGCACACTTTTGGGTAATCCATCTGCACACGCTTACAAAGAATTAAAGAATGATTTCCACATCCAGTAGCTGCTATTCCAACGGATTTATTTTCAAGAAGTCAACTCTGAACTTCTGCACAGCTGGATTAAGTGAAGATTAGAGAGAGAAGAAGACAAAAGCTTAACCACAACCTTGTCTAATGAAGGCAACGGTTATATTGAAGATTACAACGGTCATATATTGATTTCTACCTATAAAAGAAGACAGATTCAAGCAGAAAAACGCAGAGACACAAGCTTACATCTTCAACATGCTAATACTATGTTTTTCTCATTATTTACTCTCTGTTTTCAATGTTTATATAGCTTAGCATAGAGAATGAAATTATTTGTATTGCACTTCAGTGTTTATCTTATTCACTTCTGAGAGAGAAGATTCATTATAAACATTTTATCTGTTTATTTGAGAGTTACTCAAGATTGGGTAATCTTGAGAGGGAAACAGATTGTAACCTTGCATTGTGTAAGAGGGAGTATCTCGGTGAGAGATTTGGCTTCACAAGTGCCTGGGTGAACTTGTGGGATTGTAAAGGCTTCTTTTGTGCCCGAATTAAACAAGAGGATAGTGGACTGAAAATCTCAAGTGGAGCTTGAGGATTTGGATGTAGGTCAAGGATAGGACCGAACCAGGATAAATCTCGTTTGCATATTCTCTTCCCTTATCTCTTATATTTCAAAGATATATGTTTGAATGACTGTCTATTACCTTAGAACTCTTTCGTCATACAACCGGTTTTACCGAGTTGCAAAAAGATTTTCAAAGTTCCTAAATTTTTATACTTCACCAAATTCACCCCCTCTTGGGTTCAACCAGTTCTTACAGCCTTATCATCTGTCTTTAATGTTCCTGATCTTACTTTTAACCTTCTGTCTCCTAGCAAGTTTACTCAGTAATTAAACTATTTTATCTCACTTTTTCCTGACCAATTTTTGATTAAGGATCTCATGACGAAGCACATTTTGGTAGGGGATAAGCATCCGCGACCATTAATTCATTGATGATCGGGTGCCGTGTTCTGTTGGTTGCTCGGTAGTCTATCTTTAACATTCATTGTTGGCTGGGTCATGTGTCTTTGTCCTCTTTGAAGAGGTTGTATCCTCTGTTTCATTATTTGTCATCTTTAGAGTGTGAGTCATGTTAGTTTGCCAAATATCACGGTATTCACTTGGCACCTCGCGTCAATATACGGGTTGCGTCTTCTTTTGATTTAGTCCATTCGGATATTTGGGGTTCATGTCATGTTGAGTTCAAGTCTGGCTTTCGGTATTTCGCTACTTTTGTTGATGATTTTTCTCAAACCCCTTGCCTTTATTTAATGAAAAATAGTTTAGAGTTGTTTTCTCACTTTTGCAATTTCGTGTTGAAATCAAAACTCAGTTGGGTGAATCTATGAAAACCTTACGGATTGACAATGCTAAAGCATACTTTTCTGCCCAATTTCAAAACAATATGCTCCAGCATGACATGATTCATCAATTCTTGTATGTGATACACCTACTCAAAATGGTGTTACAGAAAGAAAGAACCAGCACTTATTAAAAGTCACCCGGGCTCTAAGGTTTCAAATGGATGTTCCTAAACCTATTTGGGCTGATGTTGTGTCAACCGCATGGTTCCTTATCAATCATATGCCCTTACCTGTTCTCAGTGGGGACACTCTTTACACAACCTTGTTTCCTTCCAACTCCTTGCTTCATATTGACGCCAAAATCTTTGGTTGTGTCTATTTTGTTCGTGATGTTCTTCCCACTATTACCAAACTTGATCCCAAGTCTTCTAAGTGTATCTTCCTTAGATATTCTAGGGTTTAGAAGGGTTATTGGTGTTATTCTCCCATTCTTCGGCGTTATTTTGTGTCTACAGATGTCACCTTCTATGAGTCAATTTTGTTCTTCCACATCTACTCCATCTACATCCCCTCACCCCATCAAAGATCTTGATGATATATTGGTTTATGAGGTTCATTTACCACCAATTCAAGTGTCTGTCCCGACACCTGCTAAACCACGTATCCATCATGTTTATCAGAAACGTCACAACGCAAGTAATGTAGTCGATCATGTTCATGACCCACCAGTCCAGCTTCGGTGTCTGATTCAGAATTAGTTCCCCCATTCCTACCTCTGAACCAAAAATAGTCTAATACTCCTAATACTTCGGATGACTTGCCCATTGCCCTTCACAAAGGTAAACATATTTGTACTTATCCTATTTCTTCTTTTGTTTCCTATAAATGCCTTTCTACTCCATTCTGTTATTTCAAGGCTTCCTTAGACTCTATCACCATTCCCACTACTCTCTACTAAGCCCAGGCCCATCCTGGTTGGTGTGCTATTATTAAAGAATAAATGATGGCTCTTGATAATGCATGTACCTGGAATATCGTTGATTTACCTCCTGTAAAGAAGGCTATCGGTGCAAGTAGGTTTCACAATAAAAACCAAAATTGATGGCACCTTGGAACGTTTGAAAGCTCAATTGGTTGCCAAGAGATTTACTCACACCTACGTGTTGACTATTTGGAAACCTTCTCCCTTATGACAAAGTTGTCGTCTGTTCATCTATTTATTTCTGTGACAACCACTTATTGTTGGGCTCTTCATCAATTGAATGTTAAAAATGCTTTCTTGAATGATGATCTTGTTGAGGAAGTTTACATCAAGCAACCACCTGATTCTGTTGCTCAGGGGAAGCGTGGGAAGGTATGACATCTTCAGAAGTCTTTATATCAGTTGAACCAGAGATCTCATGCTTGGTTTGACAGATTTGGCATGGTGGTTAAGAAGTTTGGTCTGAATCGGAGTATGTGTGACCATTTTGTGTTTTATCAGCGGACGGATGCTGACATGATTCTCTTTGTGGTCATGACTTTGTTTTTACGAGAAGCACTATTCGGGAATTTCATCACTAAAGATCTTCCTTAATTCTCATTTCTAACGAAGGAGTTGGGTCCGTTATAATACTTTATTGGGATCGAGGTTTTGAGAAGCAAGAAAAGCATCCTCTTGACACAAAGGAAATATGTTCTTGACATGCTAAAAGCAATTGGAAAACTTGGGGTAGCACCAAGTAGCTTTCCCATGATTCTTAACCCTTTCTTGGACATTGATGATAGCGTACCATTTGATGAGCTACCTAAGGATGTGAGAAAAATGGTTGATCTTGAGAAGATCAAACTGTTTGCCTATCCTCACAGATACCGTAGATTGATTGGAAAATAGAACTATCTCATAGCGACTCGCCCTTATGTGACATTTTCAGTTAGTGTACTTGGCCAATTCATGCCAGCACCGACCGTTGTTCAATGGGGAGCTTTAGAGCATGTCTTACATTACTTGAAGGGCTTATCCGGTTGTGGTATACTCTTTATGAGAATCATGGTCACACCGAGATTTAAAGCTTTTTGTGATGCGGATCATGCGGGGTTGAACGCTACCAAAAGATCCACTATAGAAGACTGCATGCTTATAGGTGGAAATTTAGTATCCTGAAGGAGCAAGAAACAGGATGTGATTTCATGATCTAGTGTAGAAGTTGAGTATAAGGACATGGTTCAATCAGTACAGGAAATTATATGAATTCATCGTTAATGAAGGAGGTTGGTCATACCATGTTATTGCCTACAAAACTATGGAGTGATAACAAAGTTATCTTGCATATAGCCTTCAATTCTATGTTTCATGAACGAGTGAAACACATTGATATTGACTGCCATTTGTAATTGATAAAATCAAAGAGAACTTCATTTCTCCCGGACATGTGAAGTCTCGCAACCAATTAGGTGATTTGTTGACTAAAGCCCTAAATAGAGCCGGGAAATCAGGCTGACCTTTTTAAACCCTGGCCCTTTAAGAGCCTGACTTGTAAATTGGAGCTTTTAAATGAAGTTGGCCCTGCAGAGCCAGCCCTATAGGGTCGAGGGCCTAAAAGGGCTGGCCTTGCAGGGCCAAGGGCTGGCCCGTTAGGCCCTTTAAATATATATATTTTTTGTTTCATTAACTTGACTTAACCATTTAATTTACTAATTTATTTTGTACTTGTTATAGAGTTATTTATCCATTTAATTACAAATACATAATAAATATACCTTAATTTTATGATTTGATTAAAAATTTGTGGCAAATAAAGATTATGGATGTATTCATGATGTAAGAGAAGATATTCTTGATATTTTTACACATGAAGTAGAGCCTACTACTTGAAGTAAAGCACAATCGAATGTCTTTGAAATTGATGATAGTAGTGAGAAGATGAAAATGATAGTCATAGTACTTATATTGCTTAGTGGTAAGCTTGTTATGCTTTGTGTGAGTTACTTGTGGACAATAATTTACTTTTGATTATGAATTAGTGACTGCATTTGTTTATTGCATTTAGTGTGTTGTGTAGACATCCTGGAGTTGGGCATCCTAGCTCCCGGATGCCTAGGTAAATGCCCGAGTGTAGGTATCACCTAACAGGAATAGAGACTTCGCCCTACCCTTGGATCCCGGGTGAGCCCAACCCCTTTCCTAAAATTTAAGTAACAAAAAAAAAAGTGTGTTGTGTAGACATTAATGTTGACAACATTTATTTGATAAATTAGAACTTTAATTGTTGTAATTTACTAATTATATATATATTTTAAAAAGGACTAAATATAGTTAAGATTTGGAATACTCCTCCTGGGTCCTAATTATAAGACAACATTTAGGAGTTGGTTTTGGTCCTAATTATAAGACAACATTCTAATTTTTGTCAATTTATTCTTAAAATACCCTTATTTTATTCTCTCAAGTATATTTGATTTTTGGTGAGTATATGTATGTAGGTAGATAGATTCTTTTAATGAATGAAACTTTTAGATATATATATATATATATATATATGCGTGTGTGTATCTATATGTATATGTGTGTGTGTCTACATACAAATATATATAGACACACATGCATATATGTGTGTGTGTGTACATATATGTATGTGTGTGTCTACAAACAAATATATATAGACACACATGCACATATATGTGTGTTTGTGAGTGTGTGTGTGTTCCGAGCAAAAAAAAAGTGAGAATGTGTGTGTTCCGAGCAAAAAAAAGTGAGAGTGTGTGTGTATGTATATACATATATGTATGTATGTATGTGTGCGTGTGTCATATATGTGTGTTTGTGAGAGTGTGTGTGTGTATGTATATATGTGTGTGTGTCTACACACAAATATATATAGACACACACACATATATAGGTGTGTAGACATATATATATATATATATATATCTGTGTGTGTTTGCATATATGTGTGTGTAGAAATATGTATGTGGGTGTGTGTGCGTGTTTGTATATATATATATATATATATATAAAAACACATATATGTATATTTAGTAAGATCATTATTTCAATTAGATAACGTGTGAAAATGAAAATTTTAGGTTTGAGAGGTATGTGGTAGGAGTTATTAATTCACTTTTACTTACGTCATTTTAAATTTATATAAGGGCTTTATAGGAAAAATGAGTAAAATTAACTAATTTAACTTCTTTCTTTAATCTCCACAAAATCAGTTAAATATGTCTTATAATTAGGACCGGAGGGAGTAGTAACTTTCGGGCTCTATAGGGTCGGCCCTGGTCCTGATGCTCTTAGGCTAGGCTTTGAAAAATAGATGTTTTTCTTACCCGGGCCTTGTAGGGCCAGCCCTATTAGGCCCTAGCCGTTCAAGGGCTGGCCCTGATTCCTAGCTCTAGCCCTAAATGAGACTCGTGTTGATAATTTGTGTAACAAATTAAACATGATTAACATCTAAATCACAACTTGAGAGGGAGCGTTAGGAAGTATATGAATGTAAATATATTATAATCAGTTTGTATTATAGGGATTATGATTATAATTAGGAAATCAATCATTATAACGAGTCACTAATTCTGCTTTTGTATAAATACACTATTGTATACAAGAATAAGAAAGTATTTAGAAATACATTTTTCCTCTATCTTTCTCTGGCATTACAATGATGATGCACCACAATCATCCCTATCTTACAGCTTCTGGTGCAGAATTGCAGTAAGGTGTATGCAAGCAAACCAACCTAGTGAATGTCAGACACAAGATAGCAAAACCCATACCCATAGTAAGGCCGAAGGTGCTTTTACTTTTTTCCAAACTTAGTGCCCTCCTGACCATATTTCCAAAACCCGGGATTAATCCGCCACAAGCAAAGACCATAACATGGTCAAGACCGCTGTAATCAATACCGGCGAGGATTGCCCCAATTGCTGACATCGGGCCCATGAATCCGATTATGGCAGCTGATGCAAGTGAAGCATGCCAACTATCGGTTGCGCCAAAGATGCAGCTAGCCACCGCTGCTCCTCGTGGGAGTCCGTGTAGCGACACTGGAAGCACTATGTGACGGCCAAGTCCGTACGCTTTTGGTGCGGCCACTCCCAACGCGAGTCCTTCAGCCAAAGCATGAAGAGCAACTGTTCCACATGAGATGAATGATTGAAGGGTGTGAACGCTCAGTGGGAATCCAGTGATTGCAGGTAAGTCACTGGCTGAGGTCTTTTTGCGATATGCAACATTCAACATGCTGGAGCTAGAAACATGGACGAAAGCAGCCCCTGCTGCGAGGAGGAATGAAACGGGAAAAAATCCCAACTTCGAAGACAAAATAAGCTGCACTGGTCGCCAAGCACCAAGAACAAAAGCAATCCCACAAGCTGTGCCCATGAGAAGAGCATGCCGAAGATGAAAGGCAAGAGCAAATGCAACCAGAATGATACCGCCGAGTAATGGGCCAAGGCCAAAGAGTAATGAAACAAAGAAGCCAGAAGCATCCTCAGAGCTGCAAAAGAAATCAAACTTTCAGGGGAAGGGAGAAAAGAAAACGAGAAAGTGTTACTTCCGTGGTAAGGTGATGTGGACAGTTAAAAACTCAATTTTGTCGCTTGTCATAAACTCACTTGTAGTCGTGGGTGAAATTTTGAAAGAGTGTGCTGAGAGCTTCCATAAATGCTACAGAAAGGGTTGCTGCTGAAGCAACCTGTGAAGCAGAGGCTTCCTGTAATCCAAAGCACACAAAACTCTTATACATAAATAACAAAAATCTACAAGTCAGAGGGAAGAAAAAAACATAAGAAACGCATTATGAATCCAGGGGAACAGTTCCTTATGATGATATCAATGAAATTCTAATATTTATATATATAACATAAAATGTGGACAAGTGGGATCATCCGATATGAAGTTAAGTGAATGACAAGAAAAGGTCATGTCATGATGAGAATGATGCTCATGGTGGACTGCATCCCAATTTTGGCCACCATGCTGCTACCATCAATTAAAATATGTAAAGAGAAAATATAGATAATATAGTCATGAAAAAAAAACTTTTAAAGATCAGAAGATCCAATACTCATGCAAAGAATGTCACCTTGAATGCATCAGGGAGCACTTCAGCAACAACCATCCAGATCATACATCCAGCTGCAAATCCCGTACAGAAAGGAAGGAACTTACTAAATGCATCAGCACACATAAATGCAGGAACTGCTACGATTGGCTGCATCAAATCAAGCATAACATGGTTAGAGACCAAGGCGTTTTTAATTTCAACAACCACTTGTTAGTGATTATCAGTACAGCTCAACCCAAATGATAATATTTTAGCCACAGTTGAATCAACCTATAATAAGGTCATATGATATGATGTTACCACAGAACCCAACCACTTAACAGTTATTAATTATCAAACTGCAATGTGCAACAAGAATCAATACTTCAATTGGGTATTTCAAAATTTTGAATCATAAATAGTATAAAATACTAAAATTTAGAAACAAATTGAAAACTGCTTGAAACATAAAAATAGACTAAATTGCAAAGGATCAAGGATGTCATGAGTTTTAAGTTATGCAGAGATACTCCTCTGACTTTAAACTTGAGGAGTCATCATAAACTATCAAACTTCTGCAGATAACACCCTTAAAATTTATACTTAGTTGCAAATAATCTATTGAACTTCAGGTCATCTGCATTTAAAGTTGAACAGTTTAAAGGGAATAAAGTTTTGAAAGTTTGCGAGATATCACTTCATGCACCAGCATCCCCGGGCTGTGCAATTTATCCAATATAATATGAATATACACACTCTTACAAAACTAAATGCATAAAATAATGCAATAAATTTAACACGGCTAAATGAATAAACACATTATTCATTAAATATGAGTAATTAATTCTTGAACGATCTTTCATGTTAAGTAGCAAAAAAAAAAACAAAAAACAAAAAAAAATACTCCCACCAATTCACTGTTTTCACTCACGTCTATGTTTAAGAAACATGAAATTCTGCTACATTGACTCAAATTGTCCAAATTCATACAATTTTCGGTCAACTTAGGACTACTTCAAATTCAATCCTTGATTCAAAATGTTCTCAGCTGCTTCATGGAGTGTAAGATTCAAATTGTAACAATTTTGGTAAAAATGTCAACTACTACAATTAGCGATCATATTAATGGTCCAGATAATAGACACTAGTATTTCATGAGCTTGAGCAGAAATTAACTGCCCATGGGACTAATCTGCAAGGTATAGGCAAACTCACACAGGATGTGACTTCATTAGATAAGATAACATTGAAGACGCTACCAAATCTTTCATAGTTCAATGTAATGGTTGCGAAGAGAAAATAATCCTTTCTAGACAGTACTGCCTCAGCGCAAAACCCAACTAAAATTAATTCAGCAACTTCATAGTGCTTTATGTTGAGGAAACATACAAGTTAATACAAGAAAACGAAACTTAGAATTGAGAGGAGAAACCATACAAGAAATACCTCACTCAAAAGAAAAGCATAATTAAGCATACCACTTGCCCAAAATCATTATAACAATGAAAGCATACACAAGCTTTAAGAATCGCACACCAATGTACAGTATCTGAAGTATACAAACAATATTGATAATTGAGTTGAGCCAAGGAGTCATTAATCTGTATCTTATCATTTGCTACTGTGTAAGAATAGATCATTATTGAACCTTGGCAATGCTAAATGACGGCTGTATATAAGTCATAGTATGGTACTGTTGCATGAAGTTTCTCTATAGGGATGGCTTAAGTTTTATCCCTTTATGAAGTAAAATGATTCAACTTTTAACAACAATAATAATAATACCTGAGGTAAAGAAGTTATTACACTCCATAACATAGCATTCTGCGGCGAGACACCCCTTGATGCTAGCACCATGCTCACAGCTAATCCCTCTGGTATGTTGTGGACAGCAATAGCCAATGTAACCAACAGACCTTGAGAGAAACCTTTTGAGCCAGCAAATGAGACCCCAACCCCAGAACCCTCTCCAAAAGAATGAAGTGTCATTATTCCAATAACTAGAACCACCTTGGCTGCATCAGCACCCTTTATATCCAACATGCTTACTTCCCCATATTGCTCAAGATACTGAAACCAATGAGATAATGTAGAATGAAATAAGAATGTAATGAACCCAAAAGTGAAATTATAAAGGTAGATACAAAATTTATATGACCAAGTGCGTCCCAGAAGATATGAAAAAGAAAAGAATCACACAACATATCAACAAACATTGAATTCTTTCATCAAATGACCAAATCACCAAATTTGCAAAATTCTAGGAGTAGATTGGTTCACCCCTAAAAGTATTGCCAAAGATAAATAACTTTGTTCTTTTCAGTTTAAACGTTTTTAAAATTTTGAAAGAAAAAAATATGCATTTTATATAGTCTGCATTCACTTAAAAGAACATGCGGGGGCACTACTGACATGATCCCCAAGTATAACTACTTATGTTCTTAAAATGATATTTTTGAAGCCAAAGTCACCCCTTATGGCATTATCATATAAAGGTTATGAAAAGCTGAGAAGCATTTCAAATGTCCATGGTCACAACAACAATGAAGAAAAGTTCATGTACAGCACAGAAAAACTATTTCAAAACACACACAAACACAAATATAGGTTCAACTACTTTCTTCAAAGCAAGACAAATTATGATTTTGGTACAGAGAACAGGCCAGAACTTCATCACCTTCTTGCATAGCCAAATAAAAATGCCACCAGCTAGAATCCCGATCACAACCCAGTTTCCGGCTCCATGTTCCTGCCCTTCCTGTACAAGATCAAAACTTGCAGCCAACATGACACCTGCTGCCATTCCGTTGCATAATCCAGCCCACTGTGGATCAAGCTCCACAAAGAAGAAGGGTACAGCACCTAAACCAGTTGCAGCTGCCATTGCCAAAGTGAATAATGCAACTGTTGAAACAGAAACTTTACTACTTCCACCTTTCCTATCACTCAGCACATTAGTGGTTTCATCAAAAGCAAGGGAATTCTCTAGACCAGTACCATCAATGACCTTGCTTCCTACATTCCTATGTGGAGCAGATCTAAGTTTTTGTATAACTTCATGTTCAACTTCAGCTTTTGAGTTACCAAACAAGATAATGAAGGACAGTAGACACAAGACAGCAACATGTAGCAGCAGCTTTGGATTCCAAGCCATGTGAATCAAATTATACTTTTAGATGTAAACTGACACAGGGTTTTCTTAACGTCACCAGCCCCAAATGAAATCTTCAGAAGCTAGTGCTCCATGATCAATCAACGATGCAGGAGAGGAGCTCATAGCATGAAGATGATGCTATGAGCACAATCAGGTAGTCAATAACACCAACAAGACAAACACATCCAAAAGGCAGTCTAGACACAGCAATCACAAGTCAAACATTTCCAACAAAGTTTGGACCTCTTGGTCAACTTCCCTGCAAATAAGTAATTATGAGAAAAAGATCAGCACCTAGACATAGTTACCTGTGCCTTCCTCATTGACACTACCAAAACACATCAAAGCACGCAGTACATTGATCATAAGAAAAAGACATTCTTTTCTAATCTAAGATGAATGACTAATGAATCTCCGCTAACTCCCTCCCCCACACCCCCCCCCCCCAAAAAAAAAAAAAAAAAAAAAATACACAAAAAAAAGGAACAAATTCAAATCTCAATTTCGCATAATATTCAAAATCTCAATCTGGCCTCAAGAGAAATACTTAGTAGAAGCGACATTATGTACTCAATTACAAGCCAAGGGCAATCTCCAAAATCGGAATTGAGAACCAATGTCCAACAGGACAGATAACCGAGGCAATCAAATATAAATGGGTCATCATAGTATAATGCCCTACAATAAGCAATCAGTTCCAAAAGGGTAATTGCAGATAAAGATCATTACCCAAAATCCGGAAAATTGCAAAGGATAGCAACGATTCGCGAAAACCCTAGAGGGGAATGAAGAAGAGACGCGCCTAAACAGAAAAGAACCGCGGAGAGGACGGAAGGTACAACAGATATTTTTATGGGAGTTGCAAATGTGAATTGGAGCTGATCAGTGAGAAGGAAAGAGAAAGACGGCCCCTTGTTTTGGGGGCCGCATGCCCCGCTCAGCGGATCTATGAGCAGGGAATGCTCATCCCTCAAAATATGAGGGAACCTTTTTTTAAAAAAAAGAAAATTATATATTTTTTATTTATTTAACCATTATTTTATATTAATTAATTTCTAGTATATCCAGCATCCAAAAATATCTTTTAATATTATCTAGTATCTTGAGATATTTTTCTAATAGTATATAATATTTTGAAATATTTTTTTCAAGAGTGTTCAATATCTTAAATTATATTAATTAATTAATTTTTAGTACATCTATTACTATCGCATATTTTTTCAGTAGTGCTCACTAAATGGAAAAAAAATCTATGTTGTTTTGCACTAAAAATTAATTAATTTGATATACTAGATATTACTAAAAAAAATACTTTAGGTGATTAAATATAAATTAATTCAAATTAATAAAAAAATTAATGATTTTTTTTTTTTTTTTTTTTTTTTTTTTTTAAGAAAAATAAAACTCACATTTGGACGAGCAGCGAACGCTGGATTCTGGTTTTGTTTGCAACTGATGGATTAAGAAATGGGGAAGCAGTTTCGTAGGCTATGGGGCACCGTTTCGTACGCAGCGTATATAGAAAATAAAGAAAAAGGGGAACACAGTTTCGTACGCACCCACAGAAATTTAGCGTAATGGGGGATATTCTTTTTGAACTTTGAAACACTTGTTGATGATATTTAGGGGGTCAAATCTTTATCCCAAGATCGTAATATTCGGTTTAGACCGACAAACAGAGGGGAGTGACAAATCCAGTTTGAGTTATGAAGATAGCAAAGATATCTATTGCTATCATTTCTCACCGACAACAAACCAAATCAAAGAATGAAAGCAAAGAAGGAAATAAAGAAAGAAACAAGAAAATAATTTATCAAACTCAATGATTTCAATGATATTTACCGATTGGGAAATTTCTTATATTAGAAAAGAATCAAGAACAAACAAAGTAAATAAGGAGTTGAATTAGACCAAAAAAATAAAATAAAATGGGAGGATTTACTTGTAGGTCAGAAAGCGAATAAGATTTGAAAAAATCACAAATGAGTTATCAAGGAGATTGGGAGAAAAAAGCGCGCGTTCCTCGTTTTTGTTCTCGTTATTCGATTATCAAGGGAGATTGAGAGAATAATAGAAGCGTCTTTCTAATGTCTAACGTCTGTGAGTAGGACTCGGGAGGGAATGAAAAAAGGGGGAAATGTTTATAAAAAAAAAATGAGGCCAAAGGAGTATGATTATCCAAGCCTTGGATGTCGAACTTTATGCCAAAGGGTGTGAAAATTATATGAGTGACACGATGGATTTTTGACATAATTGGAATAATCAATCAATCAATCACATTTAATTTCTCATTATCCATTAAATTTAATCAATTGGTTGAACAATTCTCACATTCATGTAAACTTAAACCAAAAGATCTCACATTCCCATATTCAATTTGCATGATTAATTTTTTTTTTGGGAGGCCATGGCCTCTTTCGGCCTCAACAAAGATCCGCCACCGTATATGGTACTACCATAGTAATACTTTCTTTCTTTATCGACCCAAAAAAAAAGGGATTTTCCTTCTTTATTTTTTTTAAATATAAAATATAGTTGAGTTTTTTTTTTTTTTTTTTATAGAGATTAAAGAATCTAAATAAATCATTTAATCATATCATATATTTTGTATCTTTAGATTATGGGAAAAACATTTCTCCGCCATTGAAGATAGAGTTATCTCCAGTGAGTCTAAAACTACGTCGTTTTGAATTAATGAAGGGCGTTTTTGTAATTTTAGGTGAATTAATGAAGGTTGTTGCCGTAATTTTGCATCCTTCATTAATTGACTTAAAATTACAAACACACCCTTTATTAATTCGAACGACGTAGTTTTAGGATCATTTGGAGAAATCCTTTACCCTTAGATTTTATATCATTTTATAAACCAAGCAAAATATTTTGAAGAAAAAAATGACAAATATAAATATTTTAAAGTAATTTAATTAACTTTTTTAATCTCTTCAAAAAAAGTCAACTTTATCTTGCACTACTACTTGTTTAGGATTGGAGGGTGTACAATACTTTCTTTCATAACATATGACCTTTTTTTTTTTTTTTTTTTTTTTTTTTTTTAATCTTGTATCCGAGCTTCACTTTGACTAATTCGATCCGACCCACACCGCACGCCCGACTATGGTGGTAGAGTCTCCCAACGAGGCTTTTCTACATTCACAAAGCTCAAACTCAAGACTTTGTTTACCACTTATGTCAACCCTCCATTAATATAATATATGACTATTAATAACTTTATTCAGTTAAATGTAGTTAATTTTAACCTTGATTAGAAGTTGTTTATTAGTTATTTCTGTTTTTGTTTTTTCTCAAGTCCACCTTACAGTGTCTCTGGACTTTGAGTCATTGAGTGCCCTGATTACAATTGTAATCGGCCTCTTCTTCTTTTTCTTTTTTTTTTTTTTTTTTTTTCATTCTTTCTTCTCATCATCCCATTTCTACCATTAGATCAAACATAAATAATTATTGATATTTAATATTTTATTAAAAATATTATTTTTCTATTTTTAGGTGAACCTTCGATATCAATTTTCAGTAGTCCAAATTTATTTCTTTCTTTTTACACATTTATTTCTGTTTATGTAATATAACTATTATTTTTTATTTATAATACTTGAATTTTTTTATCCAATAGTGAGGATGAGATGATGCGTAAAAAAGAAAAAAAATTGATGAGGAGACCATCCATATACTTAAATGCATTGATGAGGAGGCAATCCAAATACTTAAATGCATGGAAAAATGGCACAAACAAATTTTGAAATTATAAAATCTCAAATCGGTTCCGTTATCAAGAATTGAAAAAATAATGATAAAACTTAATAATCAATTCACAACTCATTTTATGGGAAATACCTGATTTGAGATCATGTAATCTCAAAGTTCTTTTTCTGCAATTAATATTTAAATCAAGTATTTCATCTCAAAGTTCTTTTTCTATTATTCATCTCCCTTTTGTCCCTATTATAGGACACCTTCTAAAATGTGTTATTAGTCTTCTTTATAAGCCATTTGCTAGTTTTAATGAGTACAAAATAATATTCATATATAAAAATATTTTAATAAGGGTTGTGAAAGTAAGTATAAATTAATATGATCATGGAGTTTAATGTAACTAAAAACAATAATATTGAAAATCACTTAAATTTCATGAAAAATTCAATACTTCTTTTTTTTTTTTTTTTTTTTTTTTTTGTATGTATGAATTAGTTAAAAGTTACTTATAGGGAGTTAATATTTGAGCGTCATGCTCCCTCCAGTCCATAATATAACTAATTCAGCAAAACTAAGAAATGATAATTAACTCATCAAATTTTCCTTAAATTAGAAGAAATTTTCAACTTTATCCATATTAACGGGGTATTAAAAGACAGAGAAAAATACAATATGTTATATTTAAATATTAATTGCAGAGATAAAATTGATAATTAAACATTAATTGCTCTCTAAGTAACTTATATTATGGACCAAACCATCTTTCTAGAAATGACTTATATTGTGAACTGGATGGAGTACTGGCCTTGAGGAAGATGATCCTTACATGTCACATGTTCAAATCTTGACTTATAATGGGGACCAGAGGGGAGTAGTACCATTTATTCTATTAAATGATGTAATCACATTTGGTTGATAAGAATTCCTTGGAGTGGCTCTGGGGAATTCTATTTCCATGTATCAAACTTTCATACTACATTCTTTTCTTCTTTTCCCTTTCTTCCTCTCATCCTTTAAACCAAACATAGCTGAAACTTATTGATGCTACATAAATAATATAGTTTTTGATGAATTATTTTATAATGATGATTATGTATTAGCATAAATTAATGAAATATTTGGTTGCATTTTGTTTTTTCCTTGTAACAATAATGATTTTTAGAAGAATATTGGGTTATTATAAATCTGAATTAAACCAAGTCATATAATAGGTTGTAACATAATTTTCTATGCAAGACAATCACATGAGTCAATTGTTGCCATTAGTTAATCAAGCTTTATTAAAAGAGGAAAAAACAAAAAATGCTAGTTGGACCTTTTGTTTTTCTTAATTTTGTAGTGCCCCAACAGCTTCGGCTTCATCTGTTATCTAATGTATGCTGGTATATCTGGACTAGTTCCTTAGTGGGAATAGTCAAAAGCCTATCACCATGTTTTTAATTAATTAATCAATATCTTAATTAATAGATAAAATTGGATCCAGTTGTCAAGGATCATGCTATTTCTCTCCTACTATTCAAGCTGAGCTGGAAATCATATTGGCCAAGTTGGGTAGTTTGACTTCAAAATTACCTAATTTTAATAATTTTTGAATTTATTTTAAAAAAAACATAATTATTCTTTTAATTAATAGTGAATATTAATACCAACATAGAGTTGGTTTAGCGGTGTAATTTGGGCTCTTGAATTTGAGTCCTAGAAGTCACTTGTGTTAGAAGAGAAACCCCAAAACAGATACTAGATGATCATATTAAAAAAAAAAAAAAAAAGAAGTAGTGAATACTAAACTCTTTTAAAATACACTTGAGAGAATACAACGCTTGCTCTATAAAGTTGAGAATTGAACCTTCAACAACTTCTTTAATATGTGCAAACCTTCATCATTTTTGCTAACTGGAGTGGGTTATGAAAATTGTGATTTTACATAACTTTTTTTTTTTTTTTAGGCAAATAGGCATAGTGATTTTACATAACTTTTTTTAGGAAAATAGGCATAAAGTCCATATTTAAAAACTTTGTTGGCAAAAAATATCATTACTCTATAAGATTTTATATACAAAAAGAGTCAATGCTCAACTTTAAGTTCTTTTGGCCAATAAAATTTTTAAATGAGGATTTTTCACCGATTTTTCCTCTTTTATGTTGTTTCAAAGACTTGAATGAAATCAAATTCAGAAGATGACAATCTGGTGCATAATTGACCTAAAAATATGAAAGTTTCCATATTCATATCATGTGATTTTATGCTTTCTATATGATACATGCAAGAATACATCAAAATTCTAGATCATTTAAGTGCCACAATTACACTAGAATTTCTATCTACAAACTTACCTTTAACATCACACAATTTCCTCACTACATCTTCAATAGTACATATTGACTCCTTCCACTTTCACAACCCCCACCTTTAGTATCAAATCTTCAAGTCAGCTTCCTTTATGCAGAAAAACACGACATACCATGTACCTTCACTGTCTTCTGTCTGAAATTTGGTCCATTGGTCTGATCTAAGCATTAGAAGAGGAACTTGACTCTGTAATCTTGTTCTTATTGATATATGCAATGCACTCATAGTTATTGGATTGGGTTCTCTCAGGTCTCAGCCATTGGTGTTTGAAAGGCAAGGGGGGAAAAAGCATTTTTACACTTTACGAGACTAAGCTCCTTTCATATATTTACCTTCTATAGCATAAAATCACTTAAATAAGCTAATCCAAACACCCAGGTGCATGAACCAAATTTTGAACAGGAGGGTAGCAGAATTGTTGCAGTGAGAGTATCTAGTTCCAACTTGATCTCCTAAAATCATCTGTCTAAGAGGAAGAGTGTGTGGGGCATTGATTAACGAGGAACAATGGTGGGAATAACATCACTGACAAGGTTGCTTCCTGACAACATAGGAGAGGACATGTTTTGGCCATCCCTTGCCATGTACGATTTCGATGATGTTGATGATGATGAAGCCATGTTGACAGAAAAATCATATGCACTGTCTGGGAAAGCAGTTTCAGAATCAGGCAACATTGAGAGAATAATCTCCAGCTCCCTGACCACATCTATCATGCATGGTCTCTGCTCTGGATTCTCATGGCAACAACTGAGGGAAAGATTTAGAAACTTGTCCACACAATCTGATGGATATACACCCATATTGCTATCTATAATGGAAGATATCGTGCCACACTGACGCGCCTCATTAACCTGACAAAACATTCTGCATTGTTAGTTAAAAAACCAAACTGATTAAACAACAACAACAAACTTTATCCCACTAAGTGGGGTCGGCGGCATAGATCGTATGAAACCATTGAACTCTATCAACAACCAAATCTTTGGATATGTTGACTGATTTCAAAAAATCAAACCTACTAAAACTGAACCAAAAAACTAAGTTAAAGGCCAGTTTTTCAACATAAAAACTAACTTAATGGACTCGGTTATGGTTTAAAACTTTAAATCAAATCGAAGCAATAGTGACAGTCGTTTTTCCTTTGTGATAGTTGAAGAATGAATTAGGTCAACTGTGATATGATGTTCTTAATTTCTTTTAATCAATATGTTCTTGGAATTGAATTTTCTTATCCTACAATAGTATAAAATCCAACTAAAGTATTGAAGAAAGAAAAAAAATAAAGTGTGTAAAATTTGACCATCTGGTGCTATTATTAAACATGGTACCTCACGAACAATGTTTTTCCCATGTGATATTGGATGCATGCCTGTCAAAAGCTCCAGAAACACAATTCCCAAGCTATAAACATCACTTTTGTCCGTTAACTTATGAGTCAAAAAATACTCCGGATCTAAGTATCCCTGCAAACATACAAGTACAATAAAAACTAAGGGAAGGAGTTTACCAGCCAGAACAATCTCATGACACTGCAAATGTTTCACAAAACTCCCATATGTACGGACATACGTGCAAACATGTGTGTGTGTCTTATTGTCCTGTACTAAATAATACAATTTAAGTCATTCCTGCAATTTTCTGAAGCAAACTTACTGGTGTTCCCCTCACAACTGTTGACACATATTTAGGCGTGTTTCCTTCGTCATCCATATCCGGTGCAAGTCGTGAGAGTCCAAAGTCAGACACTTTAGCAAGCAGCATGCGGTCCAGAAGTATGTTGCTAGCTTTAATATCTCGGTGGAATATGGGAGGGTTAGCCTCGGTATGGAGATACAGTATGCCCTTGGCGGCACCCATTGCAATCCTCATCCTCAAACCAAAGTTTAGGTTTCCCTTCCTTTTGCCTATCACATAGCAACACCCATAAATACTACTTAAGCAATACTTTACATTACGTGTCAAAACAGAATTCTTGCCGGACTTTAAGATAATCTGCATAAAAGATTATGGTGATTGAGTGTTCATATCAAGTATCTTATCCTTCTGGTTCAATAAGTTTTACTGTCTTTTTTCCCATTTATATATTCCATTTCTAGATATGTTATTTAATATTCGCTGTTTTTTCTTTCTCCCATGCCTAGACTTGTCATGCAAATATGCAAGTCTATAACTATATCCAAATGTTGTTTCCTTCCAACTGCAGAATTTTTTTTTTTTTTTCCCAGTAGTCACCATGGCCATATGCATCAGTGTCGATTTATAAAGCTATTATAGTTTATTACTTAAACATTGATCCTTGATAATTAAAAAAAAAAAAAAAAAAAAAAAAAAGACAGTTTCTTGCAAACATATGAAGAATATTTTTGCATATGAAGGATAAAACAGATGAGTGGAATACATAAAAAAGGAAGAGAAAAGAAGCGCAAAACAAATAATGAAAGGTACACATATTCAATATATGACACTGAAAGCTTTGTAAATTGTTAATTTGAAAGTGCATCATTTTCATACCAGAAATCCACTCCCGCAAGGTACCATTAGGCATGAACTCGTAAACCAGAATCTGAACCAGCAGAATGGTAGATGAGACACGTTAATATAATCTGGCATCTAGAATACATCAAATATTTTGGGTACTAAAATAGTACGTGGTATAATTAGAATAACTCCGGCCCTTATTGTCATAACTCCAATATCTAGTGACTGCTTTCAAGAGAAATCGGTAAGAGCACACAATTCACCTATTAAATAACAAGAGGCCTTGGTTGCGATAAAACCAGTTCATATGTAACCTCAACAAAACATACCTAAAGAACCAACATAACAAAGGGCTTAAACAGCCCAAAGGAGAAAAATGGGCTGCATATGGAGTTCAAGGAGGACAAATAGGAATTGGGCTCCGCCATGTTAAGAATTTTGGCTCAATGGCTAGTTTGTTAGAAGAATGTTTAATCAAGCAACAGGATTTATCAATTACGGTCAAAAGTTTTTAAAAGAACCAACTGCAAGATGGTAAAGATAAGGAAGAACTAGGTAAGAACAATTACCTGCTCTCCTTCTTCATCACAGTATCCGACCAATGAGACTAGATTTCGATGGTGCAACCTTGATAGAAGTTCAATCTCAGTCAAAAATTCTTTTTGGCCTTGTAAAGAACCTTCATCTACTCGCTTTACAGCCACAACTGTTTTATCAAACAGAATGCCTTTATAAACCTTCCCATAACCTCCTTGGCCAACTACAGTTGAACTGCTGAAATTGTCAGTTGCATGAGCCAGTTCTTTGAAAGTGAATGCTTTCACACCATCAATTTTGATGGAAATATTAGAGGCTGCGAAAAGAGATAAGATTTAGAATTTTTGAATGCTCTTATTCACCAAAAAAAGTATCAATATAAAATATTAAAAACGTAAGGAGCTGAACAGTTTAAAAGCTATAGGTAGTGTAACTTATCACAGGCTCTATGCAAACACACACAACCCACTCTGGATACATTTAATACTTACAGATATGATTCCTGGATAGCTTGGGACGGTATTTGATATGTCTTTTGGCTATCACGCGAGTGACAATTGCAGAGATCGTGGCAGCACAAGCAATAGCTGCAATAATGGCAACTACTAACACGGTTCTACTGATCTTCCCCTTCTGTGTCTCAACAATTACTACGGCAACAATGGGAGAAGTAAATTACAGAAACTCAATAAGGAAAACAGAATATAACTCAATTCAATCTGAATAAAATTTAGGTCGGGTATTTGATGTATCCAATTCGATTCAGCAACATAAATGTTAATTTTAGGTAGACAAAACGGTAACTTATTTTTCGTTGACATTCAAATCTTTGCTTGATCAAAATAATTCTTCCATATTTGTCTAGTTTGATGGAAGAATTGGATTTGGATTCATGAATGAATCTGCATTAATACCTCTTACTTTGCATTGAACAATTTATTACTGCAAAATATACAGATAGGTGTATGAGTTCTCCTTGTACATGAGCCAAAAGGAAAATGATTGAAGTTCAAAACACCAAAAGAGAATGGCTAATTTCTTTCTATCATGAATAAAAATCTGCCAACCACTTTTGCAAGCAGTTAAGGTCATTATATTTTTGGTAAATGTTACAAACATATGGTACGTAATGAAGATGATATTATAAAACTTTGCAGAAATTTATAACACATTGTCTAGGATCACAAAAAATAGGAAATTATGCTGATTAAGAAACTTACACTCTTTATAAGGTCCAAGGAGAGTGAAGTTCAGGAGTTCATATGGTCCAAAAAGATCAGTGCGAGGAAAATTCCATGATCCAAATTGTCCTTGAATACGCCGTACCTCGCTTGTATTGAATTTATTAGAATGGGAATCATTGTAATTAGGATAAAGTTTCAAATACATCCTCAGACGAGGTCCTACTTCCCAAGCAATGGAGTCTATCCATACTTGGTGTTGGTCCAAACGTAAAGTCTGAGTAAGATATAATTCAAAATAAGTTCTATAAGGAGAAAAGTAAGAGAAACTTGGGCTTTTCAGACGATATCCAATTCTCAGGGGTGCTGCACAATAGCAAGCAACAGTGGGATCTGGGACATATTCATAGAAATCATCCACTGGACAAGTTTGAGCAAGACAGGCAGTTGTTGAATTCATAGATTTTTCAGATTCAACCCCTTCAGAGGCACAATATTGACCAATATTTTGAATGTTAGAATCCTTGCAGATAGGATTGCCAGCAAGCCTTCAAGGGAAAAAAGAAAGAAATTATAAGAAAATGGCAATACCAAGAGCCGATCATTTTCAAATAGCCATCAATTTTAAAGAACCTAATTTTTAACATGTTAGATAGTATCATAAATGCACTACAAGCCTTTTTTTTTTTTTTTGAACAATCACTACAAGCCTTTTGATATCACCTCTTTTGCACCAACCAAGAGAATTCATTATCAGAAGAAACATGCACAGGTTTAGTTGAAGGACAAAATATCCTATTTGAAATATATATTAGCCCAAAAGACCCCAAAATTACTTTACATGTCCAGCAAATAAGCACCTTCAGAAGAAGCAAGAGCAAATACCATGAGGAGGTCAAAGAATACAGAAACCTGTCATGATGCCAAGAGCTTGAGAAAGGACGCCTTTTTTTTTTTGCCATCAATATTATATTAATCATAAGTGTTCCATTGCATTGCAGCTTCCTTAGGACTGTTCTAAGGTTTAGTGATTATCTAGTCTTACGTATTCCACTGTAGATTGTTACAGTGAATCTGATTTATAAGCATCAACTACCAAGCCACTTGTAAGATAATATATTAGCTTCAATTGAATACATATCAGAAATCCACATAAAATACAACAACAATTATTGCCACGTTATGCTTATGAATCAAACAACAGAACAATAGAGAGAGAATCATATCATGCAGAATGGCAGATGCATGGAAGTCCATCTGTTACTGAATATGAACAATAAGAATACCTCAAGGTGACATTTGCTGGTACTCTTGAACTGCCTGAAATGTCTGAAAATGAATTATTGCGGAGATCACTGCATAGATTCGACAAAACATTAAAATTCAATTTGAAAATCGCATTATCAAAATCCATCCCACCAACTGAAAACATTAACTGGCTAATGAAAACTTGATTATACTCCAATTATACTAACTCAGAAGAGTTAGCTTGATGCAGAGAATTACTACAAGATTACTAAACAACATGATTTGGATTCAGAATTTACATTGTGAGCTTAGCACTCCTAGTGAAGTTCAGCCATAAACTGGCAGGGATGGATCCAGACAAAGAATTATTCTCTAGTGACCTGCAATTGACCAAAACAAAAAAAAATTGTAAGAAAAGGTAATGCCCATGGTATTATGGTAAAGAATATTCTTGGTGGCAGCTGCCTTTTTTTCTGGAATAGTATTATATTTAACATAATCCAAAATGTTACTACATAATCCATCAAATGCTACAGCCAAAATTACAGATTGATGAGTATGTTCTCACAATCTTTGAAGTGAAGGAAGTAATTTGATGCCTCCAGCAATAGATCCATTGATCCTGTTATTTGATAGGTCACTGCAATAAAAAGAAAATTACGATGTCAATCTCAAATGGTCATAATTAACATTGAGAAAAATATATGCTTTGCAAGTAGATAGGGAATCTGGGGCGTTACAGCTGCAGAATACAAAGAATTAAATCAGCCAAATACATACATAGTTGTCATATTATCTGAAAGTTTCTTTGATGGTATGGGTCCAGTAAGATGATTCCAGCTAAGATCCCTGAAACAGGAACCCGACACAAGTTAACAGGTGGTCTGGAGAGAATGGAGCAGAGGTGTGTCATCAGGCAAACCACAGGATTTATTTCAACATACAAATAGGTAAGCTCGGTTATCGAACTCAGATCAGGAACAGTTCCTTCCAAGCTGCAGTTTCTAAGACTTCTGTTAAGTCAAAGAGGACATGTTAGCTCAGGAAAACAAATCAGTCTTGATTATATTCTCAAAATGACAATTGAAAACTGCCACATAATTTTTTGTCCTTTCTTGGTATTTTTAGTCGCAATAGAATCTTCTAGTCACTGTTTCTAAATGAAATAAAGTATCCCCGGGACAAAGGGCATGAAAATTCCTGGGATGCAGTTTGAGCTGTCACTTGAAGCACAAAGGTTATTTCCATGTCCCACATGCACCCATATAGAGAAGCCTTTTGTCCTTGAAGGATGTAAAGATAGACTCTTCTATCTTCAATGGCAAATTAAGTTTGCAAAAGAGAAGGATAGATAGAACTCTTGGCTTTATGATTGACAAGGATTAGAAATAATGTCAAAGAACCTTCTGGCCCAATGATTAAAGCCATAAGATGAGAGCCAAATGATGGCGGTTTAAAATTAAATTATCAAACATCTCTAACATCCTAGGAAAAAATAAAGAGAGTTATCAATAGGAATACTTACAGTTTTACTAGCTTGAAAAAATTTGCATATGTAGATGGAATTTCTGTTCCACTGAAATTATTGTTATCGACTTGGCTGCAACGAGTAACAAGAAAAATACAAAACTTGAGGACATGGCTATAGGTACATTGCTTCTTCTTCACAATATAAAGATTTATAAGCATCCATAACAGAAAGCTAGCATTTGGTGGCATCCTTTTTTTTAAATCAAACGAGGGTTCTATAGTTTACAATAAGAAAGAGGCTAAAGTATACATTTGGTCCTTTAAGTTTACATTAGGTTTTAGTTTGATCCTTTAAGTTTAAAAAGTACAATTTTAGTCTTTAATCTTAACACCATTAATTTTATTTAGCGAAAAATGTTGACTCGGAAAATTGAAACAATAATTCTGCAATTATATGCTGATAAAATATGCTCAAATTTTAATTATTCAGTACAAACTTTTTATATTTTAAAATTTAAAGATATATCAGCATTTACTTGCATAATCATCTTTTTAAATTTATTAAGTTAGCATTTTCCATTAAAAAAAACACTAATGGTGTTACAGTTAAAGAACTTAAAGTGCACTTTTTAAACTTAAGAGACCAAAATGAAACTTAATTTAAACTTAAAGGACCAAATGTATATTTTAGTCTCAAAAAGAATACAAATAAGATGCTGGAAAATACTAAGAAAAGAGGAGCATGAGGTGGCATCTACCATCCCTAAAAGTAGAAGTATAAACAAACAATACTATATTCATAAAAGCTCATAGCATGGAAGATCATTAAAGCCGCTGGACAAATATTTAATGGTAAGGTAGTGGCGTTGAGTTTAAGACCTGATTTTCTAAAACACAAAAATGCTAATCACTCTTAATATTCCTGCATCTGACTATAGTATTTTAGGAATCACAGAATTACTTATTGTTCAACCACAACTACAAGAATTAACAAGGCATTCCACCACAGTAGCGGGAGTTATTTTTACATTCCTCGGTCCAACATATACCCATGGTATTTTCATTGCACTTTTAATGAAATGCTTCAGCCGTTACACTGACAATGCTATTCAATGAATTTGATAGATAATGTCTCTCTCTCTTTTTTCAACTGAAAAGAACTGAACATCTCCTAAAAATGTGCTAACAAACTGATCTTTCCCACCATCCCATGGTCCTTTGTGAGAACAGTACTCTGTCAGAATCATTCACACAGAGCCAAGAGATACAATTAGAAGTAAAGGGGCAAAATAGCTCATGAACAAGCAAATCAGGTGGGGAATTGAAAGGTGGTTTCTAGAAAATTAATGTTACATTGTTAGTTTCTTAAACTTTTTTTTGTGTGGTTGTTTTTTTTTTTTTTTTTTTTTTTGGGGGGGGGGGGGGGGGGGGTGCATTATAATTCCAAAACATCCTATATAAACTCCTGAATATTTGTCACTTTTGATTCTTTGCAGTCACTCTCCATCCATTTTGTCAGTGCTAAAAATCCTTCACGCATGAAAGTTACACAAGCAGCCTATATCTCTGTAACTGTATTTGTATAAGTAGATGTATTTTCAAGTCAATGTAAGTATGACAACAAACATGGCAAGCCTTGCTCCCAGATATTGTAATAAGCTGAGTCTATCCTTGAGCAGAAACAAGAGGAACCCATACATAAACCCTTTTAGGCCATTTAAGTAATGTCCCCTCATGGCAATATTTCCTGTTATTGATGCTTCTGTAGTGCAGGTGTATGAATCCAAATAATTATAATAAATCATAATGCTATACTTTAAGAATGATGAGACTGTCATTTCGTATAAGAGCATAATATTCACATTATTCACTTGATGCTTCTGCAGTGCAGGTGTATGAATCCAAATAATTATAATAAATCATAATGCTATACTTTAAGAATGATGAGACTGTCATTTCGTATAAGAGCATAATATTCACATTATTCACTTGATGCTTCTGTAGTGCAGGTGTATGAATCCAAATAATTATAATAAATCATAATGCTATACTTTAAGAATGATGAGACTGTCATTTCGTATAAGAGCATAATATTCACATTATTCACAAATCCTCCAAGACAGAAAAAATTGGGAGGGGTGAAAAAGAAACCCTCGGAGACAGCGAATAAGCAGAGAAATCAACAAGATATATGTCAACAACCACAGCTGATAACTGCTATTTAATCTAAACAATATGGGAACAGAAGCATACAGTATGCGCAATGCCGGTAGCATGGAAAATTCTGATGGAAGATGGCCAGAAAAGTTGTTATTGTCGACAAGCCTGCAATGTCATCTCAACAAATAAACATGCTGAAGAACTTTTATAGAAACTAGAAAAAGGAGAAACATGCTGCTGATAGAGATTTGAAACCAAAAGGTAGATGACGAAAAATGTTCCGCCTTGAATACTTACAAATGCAATAGATTGGGTAGCTTTGAAAGTTCACGAGGAATTTGACCAGTAAATGAGTTATTGTTCAAGTGGCTGGAAAGATACAGATAAGGAAGATAAAGTAAACATAAAAAATCCAGCTCCAAACCAAGTTAATGATGCATAGCTCACAGATTCACTCACATGTGTTTAACATTGACCAAATTGGTAAACGATAGTGGTATGGGACCTGACAGTTGGTTTTGGTCAAGTTGGAGCCTATTCAAGTTTGAGAGATTGCCAAGTTCATCAGGCAAAGAACCAGATAACTTATTGCCATTCAGGAGTCTGTAGACACAGTTCACAAAAAGAATAGTTATTTCTATGTCACTGCATATAAGAGTGAATTAAATCAATACTCTGTTGCATAATTGATAATAAAATTCCATGTGCTGCAGCATTATCATGTTCACTTCTTTTCAACCATGCACACTCGGATACAGACACCAGAGCAACAGAAAATTCAAAAATCAATTTATCACAAGTCATCGTTTTGTAGTCTAAGACAACAAAACACCTTAATCAAACTTCATATTTAAGTCACTTGCTGATATTATACGCTAATTTATAATATATCTGTTAGCAGAGTGAAACAAAAGATACGCTAATTTATAATATATCTGTTAGCAGATTGAAACAAAAGAACAAATAGTTACATAAATAAGTGAGACCATCTCTAATTAAAATCTCATCATCTAGCAGGACAGCAAATTTTTTCTTACAATATAAAGGTCTTAACTCTTGAGGATCAATTCCAATATCTCAGTATATTGTATAAAGAAAATAACTCAAAAACTCTAGAAAGAGTTTACACCATCTTACAAGAGTCTCAACGATTTGATATTCCCTATCTCCTTTGGTATGGTTCCTGTCAGATCATTCCACATGAAATTCCTTCATGAAGAAAATTATAGACATTAGCATAGCTGAAAGTATCACCTCAATCTCTTGTTTAATTTCTAGATAGAAGTTTATCCAATGAGACAACTCACATTATTTCAAGCTGCGATAGCTGACCAAGCTGAGGTGCTAGACTTCCCGAGAGATTCGAAGTCATTAAGTAACTTCAGTAAAGTTGATGAATAATAATTAGAACTTTGTCATTATATCTGTAGTTCTATACCTTTCCTCACTAACTTTCTAATATCTGACTAATACAAAATGCCAGATTGAAACTTTCAAATGAAAGGAGAAGAAGAAAGATAAATGGGCCATACAGCTCATGGACATGGAAGTATCCATCAGTCTCGACCCTATTAAAACACCAGACACCAGTCCAATTTGATGCACAAGGGTCGCCCTTATTCCAATTCCTCAGATGGTTCGTCGGATCAATCAAACTTTTCTTGATTTGGACCAGTGCTTTGACTGCAAATGGTACAGAGCACAAACATAGACCATAAATTAGGTTTAGAAGTTTCATTCAACAAATCAAATTATGCTGCAGCTTGAGATATAGTAAGATAAAATGATAGGAGTGTAGCACATTTCTACTTGGCTTAGCAAGAAGAATGATAAGAAGACAAAATACAAAGACTGTTCTTTAATGACCACGAGAGGTAAGAGGAGGCCCACAACTCCAACCTCAAATCTTTCACAAGGACTAATTATCCTTCTACTTCTGCTTGTTAGTACTAGCATTTGAACTTGGAACCTCAAGGTAATACTTTTTTCAGCTTACCATGAAGGTCAAATATGCTAGTGAAGACTGAAGACTATTTATCCTTTAGAGTAAACTAGTAAGGGTAAGCAAAAAGTGGAGACTTTCTTTCTTTTGGCATTAGCATTAAGAGTCAACCAGCACGCACATAGTTTTCGAAGAACACTTCATGTAGGAACTTAAATTTTTTCAGTATTTTCTAAATGGCAACTGCCAAGCTATTTTCCTACTTTGAGTGATGTTTTGACACAATGCAGCATCATGATTCAATATGAAGTACTTGTCTACGGAGCAGAATGAAGCACAAGAGACACAGATAAGAAGGTGAAACAGAAAAAGCCAATCCATATAAAACTTTTAAATTCACCTTCCGAAGGAAATGTCTTTTGAGCTGCTGCTGTGAGGATGAAACAGAAAAACGAAAGAACCAAGCCAAATCCATGTAATCTCGGACCCAGCATCCCAATATCCTGGACATAGGGTAGAAATGAATAAAAAGGAATCACCACATGGAACAAACTAATAAAGTATCAAGGCATGTGAAGGATCAGTGCCAATCATGTTCTAGTGTTGAACATAAAGAACATGAAGTTAGATATATCGTAGGCCTAAAATTTGTTCAATCAGAGCACAAATAAATAAGTATATAAACGGAAACCCCGAAATGTCATTTTCTTACAAGTGACATCAACAAATGCAAAATGGAAAAGAAGCTGAAACATGCTTTATACAATAACTTGAGTTGATTTTGGTTTGAATCATTCTCTCTTGCTGGGGAATGAAAATCAAGAACTTAGAATTGTAGAGAGCCATAACGAAGAAAGAAAAAAGGGTAGAGAAAAATGGATGTCGAGCTGAAACAGAATGAACAAGAAATCAGAGTCCCAGTGTACAGAACAGAATCAAAAAAAGTCTTACCGGAGAATTCACACGACTACAATGAGAAACAATCACCAAGTGGGGGCATGAAACCCTAACAATTTTAAGTCCAAAAGTCAATGCAGGTAATGGAGTAGGTAGGAACTTGCTTGCTAAATCATTTTCTCCATCATGATGAAACTATTTTATCTCTATTACCACTATAACGACTTATAAGGACAAGAACAAAAGGTCCTTCCTTTCTTTTTATTTTTCCATTTTATGGCGCAAGCCCCGTCGTCATGCTGATCAGCTGATCGATTCTGAATATTCAAAAGACAATCGGTAGGTAGATTTCAACGAAGGTAGCCACCTTTTCGATATTTTATCCGATTTTTTCTGAACCTTCGCTTTCCACTCACAGTGATCGGACAGATCCCAAAAGGGAGGCGAAAGAGTGAGTAAAACGCGCCAATCCAGCGCGTGGGGTAGAAATGTGAAGCTTGAAGGCAAGCAAAACGGGGTTGGTCGATGCGGCGGCCGTGGTCAATGATCTTGTCTGTCTCGGAACCATAGCCCATATAGTCCTACATGATAATGAGATAATCATGATTGAATGATATTTAAGTACTAGTTAGCCGCAAGTTTGATTATAAGATTTAGTTGATTTTTTTAGAGATTAAAAAAACTAAATAAAATATTTAATCATTTTATATGTTATGTATCCTTAGATTGGGGTAGAATATTGTCATTCTACCAATTTTATGTCAAAGTCATTCTACCACTTTTTAGTTAGATCAGAATCTCATATACGTTTATCATTTCTCTCTCCTATTGAGATTCTGATCTAACAATGAAAAAGTAGTAGTGACTTGGTAGTGACATAAAATTGGTAATGATAATATCTTATCCCATTTAGATTATATATTATTTTATTAGTTAAACTAATTAGTTTGAAAGAAAAAATAAAATAAAAATACTCTAAAAAGTAATTTAATTAAATTTTCCTTAATCTCTCCAAAAAAAGTCAACTATGCAAATGATAACATAGAAAAATCATGAATTATATTTGACTTTATCTTGATTGAATGTCTCATTGCCCTCTTTACCTGTATTTTCTAGGTCATGGGTATTCAAATGGATTTCCACACCTAATATCCAAAATAAATGGTTTTTTTTTTCCCATAATGTCAAAAGCCATAAATTCAAGTTTTCAAATGTTTGACATGATTCAAACTAAAACAATAAAAGGAAATTATTAAAATATAAAATAAAAAAACGCATAATCATATAAAACTCAAACATTGTAACTACTATAATAAAAGAGAATTTGTGGATACAAGAAATGATTTATAGAGTAAGATATTACATTTACACAATAAAATTGAAACTTTATGGCTTGAGGCCCTTCAATCTTATGGATTTTAAGCCAATTAATTCCTCATGATTTCAAACAATTAATTGTGGTACCTGTGAAACCAACATATCATATCAACATAAATGAGATAATATAAGAGAGAGAATTTAGCTCATGTCTCACTCTTGATGGGTACGGTTACCTGCATATCCGATCAATGTTTCATATATTCTCTTCACATTCATTAAATATTATTATTTTGACCAAAAAAACAAATTAAACATTATTATGACCTGGAGAAAAAAGTATTCCTTTTACGGCACGAAAATATTATAAAATTACATTATATCCCCACTTTTTTATATTGTTATTTTAATATACAGTCAAAATATTTGGATTTGAATATATTTCTAATCTTGATAAAAATAATTAAAACGTGTAGCACTTTTTATTATTATTATTTAAAAGGGTATGTATGGTCACAAAAGATTTTAAGCGGAAACAAACTTATTACCACCAAGAAAAAAATTACATAAACCTAATTAAATTAATAATTTTGAAATTTACTATTCCTTTGGTTTTAAGTGTAAGACATAATTTGTGAGTAAATTCTAGTTGTATTATCATTCTTTTTCAAAGTAATTTGTTCAACTTTTTCTAGTAACTTATTTTCAAAGTAAATTCTAGTTGTATTATCATTCTTTTACAAAGATCACAAGTAGCACACTTTTTGGAATATATTTCAACTTATAACTAATACATAATCTAATATTTTACACATAAATATTTTAAAGAGACTATGCATGTCACGTATATTATAATTGAATAATTTATTTAATTTTTTTTTTTAATATACTCGAATCAAACAAATAAATAGATAGAAGTATTAAGAAACTTGGTGTTTAATCTCTACTCACAAAGAAGGAAGGCTTGCAAAAATGAAAGGGAAAATTACGGGCGGGTTCCAAAGACAAAAAATAATTACATTAGGTCCCTTGAAATCATCAAATTACACAAAAGTCCCTAGAGACTTTTTTAATATTATTTGTATAGAAACAAAATCAGGTTTTTAAATTTTGTTGTAAATATGGCACTTCCTATTGTAAATATGGATTTTTAAATTGTAAATGACCTGTGACGTTTAGGGACTTGAGTTTGAAATAAAATCCAGGTGTTTAAATATTATTATAAATATGACACTTTCTATTGTAAATATGATTTTTTCTGTTGTAAATGGTCAGGTATTTAAATGTTGTTATAAATATGGTACTTTCTGTTATAAATATGACATTTCCCGTTGTTAATAAAAATATATCAAAAAAGTCCAGGAGCTTCGTGTAATTTGGTGATTTCAAGCAACCTAATTATAATTATTTCCTATCTTTGGGATCTGCGTAATTTTCCCAAAATGAAATAGGGGTCACCGACAATACTTTTAGACATTGCAAAAATGAAATAGGGGTCGCCGACAATATTTTTAGACAAACACTTTGCCTTAAATCTTAAGAAGAAGAGGGTTCAATGGAATTCTCCATAAAATTATTAGTTTATTAATACCAATTTTCATAAATGAATTAATTCAATAATTACCGATTACTTAATTATGTAAACTATTACAGAAGTCAAAGGGGCAGTTAAGGATGGGACTTTGATCATTATGATTATGGAGCTAATACACAATCAAGCACCTGTGGAAGCTGATAAATAAAATATACTACGATCTCACTACCATAATAAAAGAGAATTTGTGAAAACAAGAAATGATTTATAGAGTAAGATATTACATTTACACAATAAAATTGAAACTTTACGGCTTCGGGGCCTTCCATCTCATGGTTTTGAGTCAATTAATTCTTATGATTTTGGGCCAATTAATTTTAAGATGAGAAATTAAAAATTATATGGCTTTTAGCATTTTATCTTTCAACTAGATAAAAGTTGGATGGCTTCTAGTTATACAATAAGATAGAAAATAAAATTTTTATTGCTTTTAGCCATTTAATCTCAAAATAGGAATCAAAATCATATAGCTTTTAGCCATATAAATTTAAAATAAGAAATCAACAGTTAATGGCTTCTAGCCATACTAAAAAATAACAGCATCAATAAAACATATATGTTTAGTTGTTCACAACCCAAAAGTTCTCATTTCACAACACTCAAATTGTTTGCTTTGCATTTAAATATTCTCATATATGTATAATATTATATTGCCTTTTATATGATTTAAATTAGTGAGTTAGCTCAATCTGAATAACCACCACCAACAACAACTAGCCTTATGGAACTAACAAAATAGGATTGGCTATCAATCTAAATAACAAAGTTAAATAAAGAAAATAAAGGATAAGATCAAATAATTATCCACTCTTTAGGATAATTGGTGGATTGACCAATCTTTCTTGTAATTTTTAGATGAAATCTATCAAATCAAATAATGCAATAAAGAAAACAGTACGATTTTATGATTGGTTAAAAATAAAATATCTTCTTCGCACAATTCTATTCAATGTCACTGTCCAGGATATCGACTAGTTTAAGCTTGAATTTTTTCCCCAAATTTTTTGTGATTAAATACACAGTGGCATATTTAATTATATAATATTATTAATTATGGTAGCTAAGAAGTCAACATATTATATCAACATAAACGATTACTGAGACAATGTATTAGTTATGGTTTCTTGAGTTGAAATAGTATTGTTAGCTTAATGATTATTGAGACAATGTATTAGTTTTATAAATCTCGTAATTTGGAACTTGTATATACATGTCAATATTATGATTGTTTATCATTGATGCATATGGATGGATGTGGAGCAGTGAGGGGAGTAATTGTGTATAAATACCACGTGATATGTCACCATTCGATGCACAAATGGATGACTTTGACATCCTCAAGGTCCTTGGTATCACTTTCTTCCTTTAGCCCGATTTAGGTCAGCTCAAGGGACAATGGTACCTCCTTAGTTTCATAAAAAGAAGGGGAGCGATAGTACAATCATGACAAGCCAAGAACCCTGGCTAGGTGACGCCTCATGACTTGGAATAATGTGTAATCAAGTTAAATGGATAACTCATTTGTTATCGTGGCTCTGGTCGCGGATATAAAAGTGGTCTAGGTTAATAAGGATGGTCGGTGTATCAATTTTTTTCTTGGCTTATTATATTTGTGATTTATCATATGAAATTTGATATGAAAATTTTAATATAGAATTTGTGATTGGAAATTTGTGTATTATATTTATAATACTGTTATAAAATTGTTCCATTTGGCACCTTATGAACACATATTAGAATTTGTAATAAGTTTGATAGATGGTTACCAACATTTTTCGGTGATAGCTCTCATGTGGGTCTATCAAGTAAGACTACGGAAGCTTAAGCTACTTCGCTAATGACAATGCTTCCATCTTTTTTGTATATCTTTGGGTTATTGTATATTGCCACATTAAGTCTCATTTTGTCTACTTTAATATATTTTGGATATTCTGATAAATTATGAAGCATTATTCAGTTAAAGAGTTAAGGCCTAGCGAAATCCAAAGCTTAACTATGAATTAAATTTCTTGGTGAATGGTTTGATCAAATCATTTATTAATTATTATTTTAAGGAAATGAAGGATGTTATATCACTTTCGAGGGGAAAAAGTTGTCACTCTAGTGCTCAACTTCCAACTCTCAGAAATGGTGCCAATCATTTGCAAATTTCCTGCAAGTTAACACCATCACTCGAGTGATCACTTATCCACTTGAGTGGAAAGTTCTAACTTCCATAGATCACTGCGAATGACTTGCTTAGGCATTGGGAGTTGGTATTATGGCATTAACTTCCAGTGGGCATACGTTTTCGAATATAACTCCAAATTTGAAAAATGACATATCCCCGCTATTTAAGTGGTCTTTCCAATGAAAAAAGGATCAACTCTAAATTCATTGTATTCTGAAAGTTTCGATCACATTAATAACTTTTGGTCTAGAGCAACATTTTGCACCGTCTGTTAACTTCCAAAAATTGTATATCTTCCATTTGTTCCTTGTTGGCCATGATCTTGATGTTTTTGAAACGGTTTTTTAGTTTAGTTTCATATGCAACAAGTTTCAATTCAATTGAATGTGTATTTTGTGATATACATCTAAATTACTAAACTTGTTCTGAATTGACGCGAGAATTTCCAATGCCAACTTCCGAATCTCATATCTCTTTCATATGAACTCTTTTGTGCTTGATCTTGGTATCTATGTGTCGCATTAGGAGTCTAGTTTCATATGCAACAAGTTTCACCTCAATCGAGTTATGGTTTAAGAGATATGGTTGAATTACTGAACCTCGTACATACTAAATGTAGAACAGATTGAACAAAGTAGCTAGAACAGTGAATTCACTCGAAAGTGAATCGAGTGGAACATTCAATCACTCGTAGATCTCAATTGAGTGAATCCAAGAGTGATGTTATTGGTCATGTTACTGTAGCTTGTCAATTACTATTCATTGTAAAGCTTGAAATAACTCATTTTAATACCGAATTGAGTCATTCCAACTTCCATTTGATCATGAGACTTCTAGTATCTCATCTAAGAACTTGAATGTTAATATTCCTATTACATTTTGCAAGTTCTTCTTTCTTTAATATCTTCTCTTGATCATTCTTAACAATTCAACTTAAACTAATCTACATTAAACATAGCAGATAGTTAATGTAGGATATAAATATATGATGCAAATTTTTTGCACTTAATGTTGGCATCTATATTTGATATTATCAAAACTGATCATCTCTAAGAGTATATACTAAAAGAAAATCAATATCATTCAGTAAAAAGATTACACATAATGGTTCTACTACCATTACGGGACATGATTGCAAAGAATTGAAAACATTACCATGGATATTTTCCACCCAAATGAAATTATTCAAAGAGAACAGAGTAAGAAAATTGTAGATATCTACATACAAAATGTTAGAAGAAAACTGCTTTGTACCCTCCTTTGGCAGCAAACTGTTTCTTGATAGAAATGATTTGAAGGTTTTTGTTGATGGATAGATGAATTAACAACGGGCACATAAGTATCCAATAAAAAGATGCCCCAAAACAAATCAGCACAAAGAATGCTTGTCCCCGAGATTTCTTCCAGAGAATAGATTCGATACATTGTCCTTGGGAGTATATACCAAGAACACAATAAGTATTAGTAAGAGAATTTGCTGCTAATTTAATTATTCATAGATACACCTTTCTCGTTGGTCTAACATATTCATCACCAATAGGGGTGGAAATAAGCCACCAGCCAGTTAGGGACCTATGGCCTGACTTGTTTAGGGCCTGACCAGGCTAGGCATGCCGATTATAAAAGATCATACCAAAGCCTATTTTAAATGTTGTTTTTCTTAACAGGTCAGGTCTAGGTCTACTAATAAGATTCTTTAAAAAATTATAGAGATAAAATTGTAATTACTCCCTCGCCCTCACTGTAAATGTGATCGACACATATTTATCTTTAATTCTTGTTTGAAGAGTCTAAAAAACCTAACCTTCATTCGGCCGCCCCTCTCTCCATCTTGACCTGACCTATTTCCATCCCTATCACCAAATATGAATGGCAAATGGTTGTTCAACACTTGTATATCCTTTTAGATATATGGCCACCACATCATGTCTTTACCACTAAAATTTAAGGGTTAAGGTCGCAGATTAGTGACAAAGTGTTACGCTAGAGTCAGAACACAAAAATGTTTTGAAAGGAGCAACAATACCAACAGACAATTGAAAATATGCAAAAATACCAATGAAGAATTTAAAACTTGGCGAATAGACCAAAGCGGGGATTGTGCTACTTACCCCATTTTTAAATTCTTCATTGGTATTTTTGCGTATTTTCAAATGTTTATTGATATTTTTGCTCCCTTCAAAACATTTTTTTGCCTAGTGCTCTTAGCGTAACACTTTGTTGACTAATCTACACCTTAACCTAAAATTTAATCATCATAACAACAATGCCCGAATTTAACTTGGACTAAAAGCTATTATCAAAAGACGAAAAAGAAGAAGAATTAAAATGAGTCGGAACTTGGTTAAATCATTTAATTTGTTAAAAATTAATATTTTCATTATTATCTTTATAATAAATTCCCACAAGATTTTTGTTGTTGTTGTTGTATATTTTAATTATAAACAAAGATTATAGATCCTTAAACGTAACTACTCAATCTAATCATTATTAATGTAAGATCAAAATGTATAAAGAAATTGAACTATTAAGTGAATCTTACATTAAAGACTAGCCTATAGGTAGTTTTAATTAAAAACGAGAATGACATTTCAAAACCGATAAGAAAATTATCATATAAAATGAGAACATGTTACAACTAAAACTTCAAAATTCATACAACATATATGTTTACTTGATCACAACCCAAAAGTTCTCATTTCACAACACTCAAATTGTTTGCTTTGCATTTAAATATTCTCATATATGTATAATATTATATTGCCTTTTATATGATTTAAATTAGTGAGTTAGCTCAATCTGAATAACCACCACCAACAACAACTAGCCTTGTTCAACTAACTGCATATGATTGGCTATCAATCTAAATAACAAAAATAAATAAAGAAAATAAAGGACAAGATCAAATAATTATCCACTCTTTAGGATAATTGGTGGATTTTGATCAATCTTTATTGTAATTTTTAGATGAAATCTATCAAATCAAATAATGAAATAAAGAAAACAGTACGATTTTATGATTGGCTAAAAATAAAATATCTTCTTCACACGATTCTCTTCAATGTCACTGTCTAGGATGTCGACTAGTTTAAGTTTGATTTTTTTCTTTTCAAACTTTTTGTGATTAAATACACAGTGGCATATTTAATTATATAATATTAGTAATTATGGTAGCTAAGAAGTCAACATATTATATCAACATAAACGAGATAAGATAAATAATTTAATTAAATATTAGCTTATGTCTGACTCTTGGTGGGTGCAGTTACCTGCATATCCAAGCAATGCTTCTTCATATATTCTCTTCACATTCATTCATTAAGCATTATTATGACTTGGAGAAAAGTGTATTCCTTTTACGGCACTAAAATATTATAAAATTACATTATATCCCCAATTGTTTATATTGCTATTTTAATATAAGTTACACGTCAATGGTTCATTGACAGCGAAAATTTTTGGATTTGGGAATATATTTCTAATCATGATGCAAATGACAATGTTAAATTAAAACGTGTAGCACTTTTTTTAAAAAAATAAAATTAAAAGGGTATGTATTAGTCACTTGAGATTATAAACGGGGACAAACTTGTGACCTTTAAGAAAAAACTTGCATAAACCTAATTAAATCAAAAAATTTGAAATTTATTATTTCTTTAATTCTAAATGTAAGACATTATTTGTGAGTAAATATTAGTCATATTATCATTTTTTTAAGTAATTTGTTCAACTTATAAACTAATACATAATATAATATTACACAAAAATATTTTGAAGAGATCATGCATGCTATATATATTATAATTAAATAATTTATTTAACATTTTTAATCTGCTCAAATTAAATAAATACATAGATAGAAGTATTAAGAAACTTGGTGTTTAATCTCTACACACAAAGAAGGAAGGCTTGCAAAAATGAAATAAGGTCACTGACTTTTAGACAAACACTTTGCCTTAAATCTTAAAAGATGAGGGTTCAATGAAATTTTTTATCTTTTTAGGTTTTTACATTCTTCCCCGTCACCTCCATTTTCCCCCTCGTTTTTTGAGAGCTATTCTCTCGATTTTACTTTATTTTTTCTCCTTTTCTCGAGACCCATTCTCTCGATTGCTCCATTTTTTTCCTCGTTTTCTTGAGAGCTATTCTCTCGATTTTACTTTAGTTTTTTCTTGTTTTCTCGAGACCTATTATGTTTTCTTGAGAGCTATTCTCTCGATTTTACTCTATTTTTTCTCCTTTTCTCGAGACTCATTCTCTCGATTGCTCCATTTTTTTCTTCGTTTTCTTGAGAGCTATTCTCTCGATTTTACTTTAGTTTTTCCTTGTTTTCTCGAGACCTATTATCTCGATTGATCTTGTTTTTTTTCTCTCGTTTTCTTGAGACCTATTATCTCGATTGATACTATTTTTTTTCTCCTTGTTTTCTCGAGACCTATTATCTCGATTGATACTATTTTTTTTCTCCTTGTTTTCTCGAGACCTATTATCTCGATTGATTTGTTTTTTTTTTTTTTTTTTTTTTTTTGGAGTTAACTTGGTCTCCTCCATGAGAGAATTAACATGGTCTCTCTGCAGAAGGAGTTAACATAGTCTTCTTCATCTTTTTTTTCTCCATATTATTTCTTATAATCACCTTTTTTTGTTTTTGTATTATGATTTATCTTCTAATCACTTTTGTTAACCATTTGATGTTGGTCCTTGATGAGACCTTTGGAGTATTTTTTACTCCCCGATGAGATCTTTTGGTGTTTGCCTTTGACAAGACGTGTGAAGTATATTGTTAGGTCCCTTGTGAGACGTTCACAAAGCCACTTCATCCTACTCTACTCAGTTTCATGAACTCAAGTCCAAGCTGGGCATCCAAGACATCCATGCTCCAGCTTCCGGGGGGGGGGACAGAGATTACATAGGAAATGGTATTATGATTTATAGCTAGGAAATTGTATTTTCATTTATAGGAATCCCTGATTTGTAGGGATTAGGAATAATCTTCATTAATAGTCATTATGAGCCATTACTATTGAGGGTCTCTTATCTTCTATATATATGTAACGTTTGTATATGAAATATAGGACACAACATTCATTTTTTCCATTCTGCCCAGTCACATTGCCAAGTCACATGGTATCAGAGCTGTGTCCTCTCTGAAATATTTTTTTTTTCCTGTATTTCATATACAAACGTTACATATATATAGAAGATAAAAGACCCAATAGTAATGGCTCATAATGACTAATAATGACTATTAATGAAGATTATTCCTAATCCCTACAATTCATGGATTCCTATAAATCAGAATACAATTTCCTAGCTATAAATCAGAATACAATTTCCTATGTAATCCCTGTCACCCCCCACAAGTTGGAGCATGGATGTCTTGGATGCCCTGCTTGGACTTGAGTTCATGAAACTGAGTAGGATGAAGTGACTTTATGAATATGTCTGCAACAAACGGTCTCGCAAGGGGCCTAACAATATACTTCACACGTCTCGTCAGAGACAAACACCAAAAGATCTCATCGGGGAGTAAAAAATACTCCAAAGGTCTCATCAAGGAGAAACACCAAATGGTTAACAAAAGTGATTAGAAGATAAATCAGAATACAAAAACAAGAAAAGGTGATTAGAAGAAATAATATGGAGAAAAAAAAAAGAAAGATAAAGAAGACCATGTTAACTCCTTCTTAGAGAGAGACCATGTTAACTCTCTCTTGGAAGGAGACCAAGTTAACTCCCAAAAAAAAAAGGATCAATCGAGATAATAGGTCTCGAGAAAATAAGGAAAAAAAAATAGTATCAATCGAGATAATAGATCTCGAGAAAACAATGAGAAAAAAAATAGTATCAATCGAGATAATAGGTCTCGAGAAAACGAGGAGAGAAAAAAAGGATCAATCGTAAAATCGAGAGAATAGCTCTCAAGAAAACGAGAAAAAAAAAAATGGAGCAATCGAGAGAATGGGTCTCGAGAAAAGGAGAAAAAATAGAGTAAAATCGAGAGAATAGCTTTCTCAAGAAAACGAGGAAAAAAATGAAGGTGACGGGGAAGAACGTGAAAACTTAAAAAAAAATGTGTATAGAAAAAAAATATTTTAGAGAGGACACAACCCGGGCTCTGATAAAAGAATGAATATTATGTCCTGTATTTTATAGACAAACGTTACATATATATAGAAGATAAGATAGCCTCAATAGTAATGGCTCATAATGACTAATAATGACTATTAATGAAGATTATTCCTAATCCCTACAAATCGGGATTCCTATAAATCAATACAATTTCTAGCTATAAATCGAATACTGATTTCCTATGTGATCCCTCGTCAAGTTTATTACTACCAATTTTCATAAATGAATTAATTCAATAATTATTTATTACTTAATTAGGTAAACTATCACAGAGCTCAAAGGTGCAGTTGATGAAGGGATTTTGATAATGATGATTATGGAGCTAATACACACTCAAGCACACACGTTTGGAAATTGATAAATAAAATTTAGGTTAAAGTATACTTTTAGTCCTTTAAGTTTACATGAGGTATATTTTTGGCCCCTTAACTTTATAAAGTATACTTTTAGTCCTATAATTCTAACACCGTTAATTTTGCTAACGGAAAATGCAAACTCAAGTGATAACGATGTAAATTTAAGTGATGATTATGTAATTAAATGCTATTAGGCTTAAATTTAAAATATTGGTATATCAAAAAATATATAAAATTTATGTAATTAAACTCTTAGTAAATCATTTGAGTTATTTGTGTCACAAGATTTTACGTTAGTAACATTAACGGTGTTAGAATTTTAGGACCAAAAGTATACTTTATGAAGTTAAGGGACCAAAAGTATACCTTATGTAAAATTTAAAAGACTAAAAGTATACTTTAGCCTAAAATTTATTACTACCTCGATCTTAAATATAAGGCATAGTTTGTAATGCAATTTACACTACAAACTATGTTTTATATTTAAGATCGGAGGAGTACCTTTTATCTTTAATATAAGACAAAAGAGTTTTTTGAAGAGATTAAGGAAGCTAAATAAATTACATTAAAGTATTTATTTTTATTTTTTATGCCAAACTAATCGGTCTAACCTATAAATTGATATATAATCAAATGATATATTACATATGCTACGATTAATTAACTTATTTAGCTTCTTTAATCCCTCTAAAAATGTCAATTGAGTATTATATTAAAGACTTGAGGGAGTAGTTTAAATCACACAAAAACTCTTTTAACCATTGAATCATATGTTTTAATATTTAAAACTTAATACTTCATTTGGTCATAAATATAACATAAAGTTGACTTTTTCTAGAGAAATTAAAGAAGCCAATTAAATTAGTTTAGAGTATTTTTATTTTTATTTTTTCCGAAACTAATTAGTTTGACTAATAAATTGATATATAATCTGAAGATACATAATATATAACATGATTAAATAACTTATTGAACTTCCTTAATTTCTTTAAAAAAAATTAAATTTATTTTATATATAAGACCAGACAGTTACTAAACTATCTTAACTTCTAAGTTCGTACGGATAACCCTTGACATCAATTACGTCAAACTTTATTTTTATGTACATATAAACCTCTATATACTTTAAATAATACACATAACTTCCTTAAATTTTAAGCTATATACACATAAGTAATGGATAAAACTAATAACAGGAGAGTTAGCTAAATAAATAATGTAGAGTTTATAAGAGAGTTAGCATAATTTAATATATTTTGATATTAAAAAAAAGACATCTATATGAATTTTAATACGTATAATTTACAAGACGTGATATGGTTTATTGCTTTTTTATATAAAAATTTTAGGAAAGGGTTGACTCACCCACTTTTGCTGATCCAAAAATACAGGCCAGTTCAAGTCACAGTAAGATCCACAGGCATCTTGGTAGAAGCATATCGCTCCACTTTCACCTAACGTTTCCACCGCTTCATGATCTCAGGACGCTTCCTCCAAACGTCTTGACTAACTCCAGGGATCAACCCCTCCCTTGGGAAGTCCACCCCTTCCAGCTTAAACTCAAAGACGAGAGGGGTATATGGTTCATTGTTTTGGATTCACATCTTCACATCAATTATGGTTTTCAATTTTTTTTTTTTTGATATAGAATTATGGTTTTCAATTGTGTCATCGCGAAAAAAGGTGCTTTAGCTTGGCCCAAATTCATTTACTCCATCGTTTCTGATGCCCATCTCAAAATCTTCTCACAAAGCCCAGCCCATCGAGGTTTCTTAAGTCGACAATCAAAAGCCCAGCCCAAATATATTTTGCTATTTAAATGTAATAGTAGTTGGCCAGCCAGATTATATTCTTGGAGGTCATATTTATTTATTAAATATTAAAGTATCTCAAATAATCCAATGCCGAATTTAGATAATCCAAGGTCTATTTTCCAAAAAAATAAAAATAAAAATAGAAAGATAAATTAATATAAAAAGGAAACTAATCATGAAGAATAAAAAGTGCATAACAATTAAGAAGGAATATGCCAAAAATCAAGTTCAACTGTAAAAATATAAAATATAAAATGATACATAAAATAAGACTTTGTACAAAGAATTTTTTTAAGAATAAATTCATGACTTTGGAAAGTTATCATGGTAAGGATAATAAATACAGTTAATCTCTGTTTTCAATTAATTAATTAATGTGTACATGTTCTAATTAGACAAATAAAAGAGGGGATGCGACATTATTCAGCTTTGAACTGCAAGTGTTTCTATGTCTATTCTCTGTTGGAACGGAAAGTTTCATAATATTGGATTAAAATTTAAAAATAATAATTGATTTTCCATGATGAAAGCTTCTAATCAATTTTTTTTTTTTTTTTTTTTTTTTGATATAAGCCTCTAATCAATATTCCTTCTTAACATCATTGCCTTTTAGACACAATCAAAGTGGGCCCACCCAGATTGCCACTATGATCAAATAATTTTAACCCAAAAGAAACATTAATTAATTAATTTGTATGTGATATGGTAAATAAGAAATTTTTGATAAAGTTAGATGACTCAAGACAGACTTTTGTGTATGTGCGTGCGCAATCTTTTCTTCTTCAATAACTTTTTCGCCACATAATTATTTAATTAAGAACTGGTTGACTTATATAGTCACTCACAGATTTAAAATATTTAAAATATTGTAAACGCGGAAGTATAACTATATTCTGGTGATCATAGGTTTCTATTAAATTGTTCTAAAGAACAAGTGAGTTTTTCACGATAACAAATAATTATTTAAGAACTAATTCTAAACATGGTTGATTTATAGTCGCTCATAGATTTAAAATATTGCAAACACAAATTCATCTACTCATGGAAGTATAACCATATTTTGGTGATCATACGTTTCTATTAAATCGTTCTAAAGAGTAAGTGGGTCTTTTACGATCAAAATTCAATTTTGAGACCTTCATGCAAATGATACCATAGAAAAATCATGAATTTGACTTTATTTTGATTGAATGTCTCATTGCCTTCTTCTTTAACTATGCTTTATACCATGGACATCAAGGGCGGAGCCAGGATGGAAAACCAAGGGGGCAAAAATTACATACTGAAACCCAGTGGAGTCAGCTTTAAAATTAGGGGGCAAAAATTACAGAATTCACCCAAAATTTTCATAAATTATGATTTAGCCTCAAAAATTTCAAAAATTTCAATTTAGTCTCTTCATAAGACTTTTTGATAGGGATGAACTGAAAACATTGAAATTTTATGAGACTAAAGAATAATTTTCAACACTTTTGGGTCCGATTGTGTAATTTTTTGGGGGCGGGGCTACCCCTAGCCCCCCTATTCCGCCCGTGATGGGCATTTAGATGAATTTTCACATCTAACATCCAAAATAAATAGTTCTTTTTTTGTAATGTTAAAAGCCACGAACTCAAATTTTGAAAGGTTTGACATCATTTTGACTAAAACAACAAAAGGAGACTCTTAAAATATAAAATATTTAAAACACTTAATCATATAAGACAAACGGTCTGACTACCATAATAAAAGAGAATTTATGAGGACAAGAAATGATTTATGGAGGAAGATATTACATTTACACTACAAAATTGAAACTTTTATGGCTTCTGACCCTTTAATCTCATGGTTCTGAGCCAATTAATTCTCATAACTTCGGGACACTTAATCTTAAGATGAGAAATTAAAATTGTCTAGCTTTTGGCCTTTTTTTCTTTAGGCTAAATAAAAGTTGTATGGCTTCTGGTCATGCAATAAGATAGAAAATAAAAAATTATATAGCTTCTAGCCATATAATCTCAAAATAGGAATCAAAGCCATATAGCTTCTGACAATATAATTTACGAAATCAACAATAAATGGCTTCTAGCCATACTAAAAAATAACAACATCAATGATATTGAAGAACTTGTAAAGGAGATTAAAATGAGATAGAAAAGTAATAGCAATTTCCAATCTTAACCATAGAACCCGACGTTTAAAACATTGCTTAAAGGGTGTCTTTAATTCCATATAATGACTTAGGTTATCCCAGATAGATCAAATAAAGATACAATACAAGAAGGTGGATGAAATCATTATGGCAACGATGGCGAAACATACCTTCATTAGAGTTTTGTGCTAATAAAATGTTATAAAAATAAAAGAGATTTGAGATAAGAGAGAAGAGCAAGAGGAGGGAAAATTCGAGAGACAAAGGGAGAGCAACTTTCATTCACTTCACTTGTATGCTACTTGTGTTCTTTGTACATTTTTTTGACTTGGTGTTCTTTGTACATTACAATATTTTGTACATGACCTCTATTTATAGACCTTTAAGAGTCATCCTGTTCAATGGCAAAGCCAAGAATTTTAATGACATGGGCAGAAATAAAAATACTATATCATAAACAAAAGTACTTGAAATACAATACATATCTAATATACAAAAAATTGAAAGAAATCTATTATAAAAATTAAGATCACTTCACTTGACTCTTATTCTACGTGTTTTCATATTATTAAACTCATCTATAATTGAATTTGTGCTAAAACTCAAAACAATTTCTTTTTCAATGTATGTAATCAAAGAATCATCAGAATCGGTCTTCTATTCTATTTCAAAGTTTGTTCTAGAATAAAATTTTTCCGTTATGTGAAATCTCTAGAATAAAATTTATCAATCAGTTTGCAAATAACATCACTATTAAATGACTTGTACATGTTTCTTGGATCTAAAGCCATGCTTTTTTTTTTTTTTGGTCAACATCTAAAGCTATGCTCAAAACAAATAATTCAACAAGTATTATCATTGAACTTGCTATTTAATTCTTGCAATTGATAATTAATTGTAGCACAAATGATAGTTACCCTATAAAATTTTTTCAGTAGAAAAATCACCTTGTCCATTTCGAGCGCGACCTCTCCCTCCAATATATTTTGCACTTATATCTCGAAATGTTAATGTCATGTTTTATGCACTCATATCTAACATTTTTGCATGAACAATATATTTTTTTTCATGACCTTTCAATATCCAAGAGACAAAATACTCCTTGTATAGTTTTTTTTCCTTAATTTTTTTTAGGAGGGGCGGGGGCCTACCCTAGTTCCTCCTAAATCCGTCCCCGCCACCATAGTTATCAAACTCACGAGTTAACTCTCATAGTTTATTGTTTTTACATTTTAATGTCACAAAATAGTATCAAGTCGCTCTCAAACTCATACCGGTAGTAAACTTAATTAAACTCGTGAGTTCAAACAATGAATTTACCGTTTTTACATTTTCATTTTACAAAATCATGTTAACTTATTGTTAACACGTGTTTCCTTTTTTGAATTAATTATACTCAATAGATTTATATATGAAGTTTATAGAGATTTCTTTGTTATAAGGAATTATAAATGTTGGTCATTTTTAATTATTTAATTATACTCCAACAATCCCTATTTATCAATAAAAGTAAATTCTGTGGTAAGGACGTAAGGTGATGTGGACAGTTAAAAACTAAAATTTGTCGCTTGTAAGCGCACTTGTAGTCGTGGCTGAAATTTTGAAAGATGATGCTGAGAGCTTCCATAAATGCTACGTAAAGGGTTGTCTTTGAAGCAACCCGTGAAGCAGAGGCTTCCGTAATCCAAAGCACACAAAACTATTATACATAAATAAGAAAAATCTACAAGTTAGAGGGAAGAAAAAAACATTATAAATGCATTATGAATCCGGGGGAACAGTTGCTTATGATGATATCAAAGGAATTCTATTTTATATATATATATATATATATATATAACATAAAATGTGAACAAGTGGGATCATCCAATATAAAGTTAAGTGAATGACAAGAAAAGGTCATCGTCCTGATGAGAATGATGCTCATGGTGGACTGCATCCCAATTTTGGCCACCATGATGCTACCATCAATTAAAATATGAAAAGAGAAAATATAGATAATATAGTTATGAAAAAGAAACTTTTAAAGATCAGAAGATCCAATACTCCTGCAAAGAATGTCACATTGAAGGCATCAGGGAGCACTTCTGCAACAACCATCCAGATCATGCATCCAGCTGCAAATCCCATACAGAAAGGAAGGAACTTACTAAATGCATCAGCACACATAAATGAAGGAACTGCTACGATTGGTGATAAGTATATATTTTATGATTAAATAGGTATATATTTTATGAGAATTAGTTGGATTTATTGATATTATATACCTATTTAATTATCTTTTATATAATTTACTATCATTATAGGATAAAAAGATATTTTGATATAAAATCTACTTATTTCCTATTATATTTTGCGGGAAGTATTAGCCGATTTGGAAAGAAGTAGAAAAAGCAATTAAAAGGATATGCAATCACCAAACTCGGTGGTCCCACGCAAGAAAAATAGAAACAAAATCAATGTGTGATCTGGTGGAGTTGATTACAAGATATAAGATATCTTTTTAATAAGAAAAGGAGAATCGTGTGACCTACGGCCTAAGTTATATTTAGGTTATATATATGAACAAAGAAAGGACATCAAGAGACGCAGAACAAGGAAGGAACGAAGAAGCAGAGGAGTAGCGGCTAGCGGCTGAGCGTTTCAGTTCTCTTCATCATCTCCACGAAAGGACGGAAGAGGTGACGAGAGAATCTTTCTTTCCCCCTTCTTTCTTTATTCTTTGAACCCGAATTGATATCTTTTTATTATGAATTTTATTAGAGTCATGTGTGGCTAGTTGGTTTTGCAACACCTATGAACTTGTGGGTGAATTGAATTTTGTTTTCATTATTTAGTTAAATTTGATATTAATTTTGGTTACTTAATCTTGGTTAGTTTTATCTATTTAGTGATTGACCATCATTGAATATGATTTTGAGCATTAAGATTTACCTTGACGAAGAGGATTTTAATTAGGTTCGAGATTAAGTAATATGAGATTAGATTACAATTTAATTTGCCATTAGGATAGACATATACCTAATGGCCCCATATAATTGTTGAAGAGTGTGTTCGATTTTTGTTGCCTCTTGAGTAAGTATGTTAGATATAACAAGTTATACTCAAGAGGGTTGTAAGTGGACCGACATGCACTTATAGCTATTTATACTCGAGATTAACAAAATTGATATTAAAGCTAATTAAATTAGTGAAAACAAGGTTAATGAAGCTAATAAGGGATTAGTGACTCTGGGTTGCTCATTTAACTATTGTGGTAGTTTTCTTATTTTTATTTTAGTTTTGATTTTCTTTTCCTTTATCTTAATTAAATTCAATTTGTTTTGCTCAACTTAAGCGAAATTGTGAAATTAATGCTTAACTTAAGTTGTGATACTAAGTCCCGTGGGAACGATACTTTTTTTTTAATCACTTTATTACTTGATACGACCCTTACACTTACGGAATTTATAGACTATAAAGTTTTTCCCTATCAATTGGCTACATCAAATCAAGCATAACATGGTTAGAGACCATGGCCAAAAACTATAATTTCAACAACCACTTGTTAGTGGTTATCAGTATAGCTCAATCCTAATGATAATATTTTAGTCACCGCTGAATCAACCTATAATAAGGTCATGATATGATGTTACCATAGAACCCAACCACTTAAGTATTAATTATCAAACTGCAATGTGCAACAAGAATCAACACTTCAATTGGGTATTTCAAAATTTTGAATCATAAATAGTATAAAATACCAAAATTCAGAAACAAATTGAAAACTGCTTGAAACATAAAAATAGACTAAATTGCAAAGGATCAAAGAGGTCAATAGTTTAAAGTTATGCACAGATACTCCTCTCACTTTAAACTTGAGGAGTCATCATAAACTTTCAAACTTGTGCGGATAACACCCTTAAAATTTATACTTAGTTGCAAATAATCTATTGAACTTCAGGTCATGTGCATTTAAAATTGAAAAGTTTAAAAGGAATAAAGTTTTGAAAGTTTGCTAGATATCTCCTTATGCACCAGCATCCCCGGGCTGTGCAATTTGTCCAATATAATATGAATATATATATATATATATATATATATTCTTACAAAAATATATGCATAAAATAATGCAATAAACTGAAGCACGTGATTTAAGTTTCCATATTCATATCATGTGATTTTATGCTTTCCATATGATACATGTAAGAATACACCAAAATTCTGGATCAGTCATGCGCCACAAGTACACTAGAATTTCTATCTACAAACTTACCTTTAACATCACACAATTTACTCACTACATCTTCAATAATAAATATTGACTCCATCCACTTTCACAACCCCCACCTTTAGAATCAAATCCACAGGTCAGCTTCCTTTATGCAGAAAAACACAACATACCATGTACCTTCACTGTCTTATCCTCTCTAAAATTTGGTCTATTTGTCTGATCAAAGCATTAGATGAGGGACTTGACTCGGTAATCTTGTTCTTATGTGGACAATTTGTGAGAGAAACTATATTCTCATTGCATAAAATGTGATACAATCGCCTATTTATATATAAAAGAGAGGGACATAATTGTAAAGACTAATGAAAGCTAATAAATACTAATAATCACCACCAATTATTAATTAGCTAATAACTACTAATAAATAGAGAATATTTACAATAAATACCCAATATTCCTATACTCCTCCTCTTAAGTTGGATCATAGATGTTAATTATGTCCAACTTGCTTATGCAACATTCAAATGCAGATTTGAGTAATCCTTTTGTCAACACATCAATAGTTTGAAGATTTGTCGGTTGATAAGTGAGACATATGACCCCTTCTTCTCGCTTTTTCCTGATGAAGTGTCCATTTATCTCCACATGTTTTGATCGTTCATGATGAATAGGATTTAAGGCCATGCTTATGGCGACCTTATTTTTGCAATAGAGTTTCAAGTGGTAAATTCACGTTGACTTATATCTCACCTAGGACCCATTTCAGCCCCAACTCCTCCATTATCCCTTGAGCTAGTGCCCTCAACTCAGCTTCAACACCGCTCTTAACTACAACCCTTTGTTTTTGACTTTTCTAGGTAACTAGGTTTCCCCATATGAAGGAGCAATAACCAGAGGTTGATCTCCTGTCAGGATGAGTTCCTCCCAAATCTGCATCACTATGGACGATAGTGAAAGACTTAGACCATCGGCCAGATATTTAGGGGCAAACACCCGTTTGCAGCCTACAAGTTCCTTGCCTATAGGTTTTCAAACTATATCCCATGTTCCATTTTTTTTCTAGTTCTCTCATCTTCTCCATAACTATTTTTCTCCATTCTAGTATCTCTATTGCCTCTTGGATGTTGTTGGAAATGCATACTTTATCTAGATTAGTAACAAAAGCTTGGTAACGAGGAGAGAGAACCTTATAAGACATGTTTCGAATTCAATGTAGTGCACAAGATCAAATTTGTTTCCTTAAAGCAATTGGCAAATCAAGGTCGATAGTTCACTAACCTCTTCAAGACTTCAACTACTATCGTTTCTACCGTTTTGATACTACAAGAACTACCGTAGTTCTAACTCCTCTGGTGCTTCAGATACAAGGTGATCTCCTTCCTTACATTATTGCTTCAGTGAGTACACCAACCTATCCTTATACTTCTTTTTCTGCTTTTCTGTATCTCCCTTGGTTTGTCCATTGTGTGCCGAGGTTTGCATAGGAGATAGTGAAGGTGGTTGTAATAATTCTGGTTGTCTGTTGGAAATTATGCCCTAGGGGCAAGTCATTGTTCTCCATTAAGTTATCACTTCATACGCATGTTTATGGTGATAACTATATCCCTGGATATATCTTATAGATTATCCTAAATGTCCCAGTCGGTCATCTACGCGGGAGCGAAGATGAGTTAAGATCGTATGACTTTGATAAGGTATGGAGATACGAATCAAAGTCATGGGCACTTGTAAGAGTACAAGGTCTTTGGATTAAGTCATAAGCTTATCTCATGTATAACCGCGTCATTAACGCCCTATGACCCGAGATCATCATGGATTCCTACATGATGAATCACTGGTCTTTGACCTAGTCAAAAGTCACCTTTGAGGGTGATGATAAAGGTGGGATCGGGATCGTGGTTTTCATGCGGAGGGACGTGAATGGTCAAGATGGAATTTGTCCCTCACATTCGCAGAGAGATAATCTCGGGCCCTCGATGAGTGAGTCTAAGAAATGTATGGCCATACTTGTGATGGAAAGGAGTTTCCATTTCACTTATTAGACTACTCGAGAATCGAAAGTAATGGTCAAGAAAAGGAAGTTGACATTATCCATGCCTCATCCTTGACCAAATTATCACGTGACAAAGGGACGTGACATGGTTATACGATAGGTGTATCGTGTCATCGATCCCCATGTGAGTTGGGTAGTCGCAATGTCTTGCTAGAGGCCGCTTGCGATTTGTGGGTCGACATTTGTGTTGGCCCACCGCCAATCTCACATGGGCCCGGAAGGTCGCACACAAGAATAATCCAACACGGGTAAAAGTGTCCAGGTTCATTGAATCTCGATTAACTGAGATTAATGAATATCGAGTTTAATCTGAGGTAAATATATATATATATATATATATTTAAATTCGAAAAATAATATAATGATATTATTTAATTGAGATTAAAATATTATTATTATATTATTTGTTTTATGTTTAATTTATTTGATAAATTAAATATCTAAAACAAACAGAGATATTGTATCTCATTTAATTTTCGAATAAAGATATTATTGTCTATTTAATTTAAATTGAGATATTGGTATCTCGATTTAAATAAATAGATAGATATCATTTCTCCGATTTAATTTATTGAGATAAATTAAATCGAAGGCTTTTAAATTTGGATTAAATAAATAGGTTGGATTAAATCTATTAGATAGATTTAATTAATTATTTTTTTAATCTAGATTCGAATTCGAAATTTCAGATCTGGCTTTTAATTCGATTAAATAAATATTATTATATTAGATCTATCGGATAGATTTAATTAATATATATTTAATCCAGATCTAAAGTTTGAATTGAAAAATTAATACGATTAATTTTGCATTAAATACGCCGAATGTGTTTTAGAAAACCTACGAGACTTTCGCCGAGCGTATTCTCAAAAGCATGAGAAACCCTAGAGTAAAAATTGAGAGAGACGCACAAGAGGCGCTAGCACGCCGTCGTAGCCGTGTACGAGGATTGTTCGTGTGGATACCAAGAGAGGAAGAGGATTCTAAGAGTCGCGTGATCGAGGAGGTAGCCCATTGTTCAAGGAAGAACGAGACGCGGACGAATTCTTAAAAGGTAATATCCGGATTCCTTAGCCTTGATTTAAACGCACCTGAGTGATCCTCGGGACGGATTCGTAGAAATTTTAATCCGCTGCGTTGTACGGATCCCAACACTATTGATGGTATAGGTCATGGTAATGGCTCGGATGGTGTTATCATTACATAATCTATGTTGGGTTCTGGTTCCCAAGTCTAAGGTTCATCTCCCATACTCTCCCCCGAATTGAAAACTTGGAATAGAAAGGAACCTCTTCATGAAAGGTGATGTTTGGAAATAGGATCAAAGTATATGTAACCTTTTTACTGGAAGGGATTCCAAGAAATATACATTTCATGGCACGGGGTCAAATTTGCTATTAGAGTGCATATTGACATAAATGGAGTGGCTGAACACACAAAAGGGAAGGTTGGATTCAAAGTGGGGTTTGGTAAAAGTACTCTTAAACCGTTGGAAAGGAGTTTTAAAGGATATGACTCGATTTGGCATTCGGTTAATGAGATAGGTGGCGTGTAGGATGGCATCCCCCCAATATAACTTTGGCACATTGCAAGTTAGCATTAGTGCTTGAGCAACATCTAGGATATGTTGATTTTTATGCTCAACGATCCCATTATGTTGGGGAGTATTAGTACATAAGCTTTTATGGATAATACCATGTGTTTGGAGGGAGGAAGACACTCAAGGTTTGGTTGAAGTACTCCATGCCATTGTCACTATGCAATACTTTGATATTCCTATCAAATTGATTTTTAACCCTAGTGAAGAATTTCAAGAATGCTGAGGGAGCTTCAAACTTGTCTTTTAAAAGATAAAGCTAATAAAGACGAGTGTGGTCATCTATGAAAGAGATGAACCGTTTGGTACATGGAGAAAAAATTTAAGAGTAATAAACTCGAAATCGAATACTTCCTTTCCTAGCGATAGGAGCAAGAGAACTATCAAACAATCTTAACTTTTAGGCTACAAAGACATGAGATATAAGTTGTGAACAGTTGATGACAATTAGTCATGTGATCCGATGTTCCATAATAAACTATCCATTCTTGTTTATCTCGTGAGGTTTTGAGGGCTTAAAGAAAGTTACCTTTTTTGACTAGTATAATCGAGTTACGAGTCTCTAACATGTATCCCCCAACTACTTCAGCTCTAGTTCTTCTTGTGAAAGATGTGTGAAGAATAAGTATTAAAAGATTGAGTATGTAACACATGGCTATCAAAATCACCATTCTTGAAACTTCATATGAGAGACAATACCCAAAGTATACAGAAATTAGCAACCACAACGTCTCAACATAATACAAAGTCCTATATCACTTACTGCCTTGACCTAAGATCCTTAGAATATGAGTACCTAGACCAAAATGTGACATGGGTTTGACTGTAAATGATGTCTTAGCACCGGGAAAAAAACCGCCGCTTGAATGGAGTCTCCACGCGCCGGGAACCGTTTCGCAAAGCATTTTTTACGTCGAGTGGCTCACACGAGCCGCCGTTTGTCGTGGATTTTTTGGGGGGGGGGTGTTTTGGTTGATCGGAGCATCCTCTTCCTCATAGGGCTAGCAGTAAGATCCCATATGGCCGACAAAATCACACACATGAATGAAACAAAAAAGCTTAGTGACATTCCCATTGAGGGATGACTAACGCCATGGTAGAAGTCGCAACAACGTAACTTGTCGAAAAGGGAACCTTTCCGCCAAACTCTGACAAGCCATCCAAGCTTAACATCCCAGATGATTGCAGCGGCGGATTGGAAGAGATAAACAACAATCCTATTGAGCAAGTGAGGCTGACGATTCCGATCACAGACGATGCAAGCCAACCGGTGTTAACATTCTGAACATAGGTACCAGGTTTATTGTCGTGTGTAATCCTGGTGTTCGTGAACTAGTTTTTCAGTTGTAGAACGAACCAGCTCTCGATTTCGTTGGTTTCGACTCAGTTCTTCAATTGCAAGACAAACCAACTCTCAATTTCGTCGGTGTCAGCTTAGATTGTGAGTACTCCTCAGGGGAAGCTCATGGCAGCGACATTTGCCAAAAAGAAGATAAGGGTCCCACTCATCAAGTGGTCCTTTTCTTTTAATCTAGGCCTCTATGTCACGCCTAGAAGCACACCAGCCTTCCCAGGGGTCATCCATCCTAAGATTTTCCTGGGCTGAGCATGTTTAACTTTGAGAGGCGCTACTTTGGCATGATAGTTAGCGCCTCTCAAAGTTAAACGTGCTCAGTACAAGAAAATCTTAGGATGGGTGACCCCCTAGGAAGTTCCTATGTTGGTGTGCTTCCGGGCGTGACATTTAGCTCTGATATTGTGTAGACAATTTATGAAAGAAAATATATTCTCATCACATAAAATGTTGTGATACAAAAGAGAGGGACATAATAGTAAAGACTAATGAAAGCTAATAAATACTAATTAGATAATAACTACTAATAAATATAGAGAATATTTATAATAAATACACAATATTCCAATACTTATTGATATATGCAATGCACTCATAGTTATTGGTTGAGTTCTCTCAGCCATTGGTGTTAGAGAGGCAAGGGAAAAAAAGAAGCATTTTTACACTTTATGAGACAAAACTCCTTTCATATATTTACCTCATATAGTATAAAATCACTTAAAATAAGCTAATTCAAACAGCCAAGTGCATGAACCAAATTTTGAACAGCAGGATAGAAGGATTGTTGCAGTGAAAGGATCTAGTTCCAACTTGATCTCCTAAAATCCTATGTCTAAGCGGAAGAGTGTGTTGGGCATCGATTAACGAGGAACAATGGTGGGAATAACATCGCTGACAAGGTTGCTTCCTGACAACATAGGAGAGGACATGCTTTGGTCGCCCCTTGCCATGTAGGATTTCGATGATGCTGATGATGATGAAGCCATGTTGACAGAAAAATCATGTGCACTGTCTGGGAAAGCAGTTTCAGAATCAGGCAACATTGAGAGAATAATCTCCAGCTCCCTCACCACATCTATCGTGCCTGGTCTCTCTTCTGGATTCTCATGGCAACAACTGAGGGAAAGATTTAGAAACTTGTCCACACAAGCTGATGGATATAAACCCATATTGCTATCTATAATGGAAGATATCGTGCCACCCTCACGCGCCTCATTAACCTGACAAAACATTCTGCATTGTTAGTTAAAAACCAAACTGATTAAACAACAACAACAAGCTTTATCCCACAAAGTGGGGTTGGCTTCATAGATCGTATGAAACCATTCATCTCTATCAACAACCAAATCTATGGATATATTGACTAAACTGATTTCAAAAAATCAAACCCACTAAAACAGAACTACAAAACCAAGTTAAAGGTCAGTCTTTGAACATAAAAACTGATTTTATTGACTTGATCATGGTTTAAAACTTTCAATCAAATCAAACCAATAGCGACAGTTGTTTTTCCTTTGTGATAGTTGAAGAATGAATTAGATCAACAGTGATAGAATGCTCTTAATTTCTTTTAATCAATATGTTCTTGGAGTTGAATTTTCTTACCCTACAATAGTATAAAATCCAACTAAAGTATTGAAGAAAGAAAAAAAAAATAAAGTGTCTAAAATTTGACCATCTGGTGCTATTATTAAACATGGTACCTCACGAACAATGTGTTTCCCATTTGATATTGGATGCAAGCCTGTCAAAAGTTCCAGAAACACAATCCCCAAGCTATAAACATCACTTTTGTCCGTTAAGATACGAGTCAAAAAATACTCCGGATCTAAGTATCCCTGCAAACATACAAGTAGAATAAAAACTAAGGGAAGGAGTTTACCAGCCAGAACAATCTCATGACACTGCAAATGTTGCACAAAACTCCCATATGTACGGACATACGTGCAAACATGTGTGTGTGTCTTATTGTCATGTACTAAATAATACAATTTAAGTCATTCCTGCAATTTTCTGGAGCAAACTTACTGGTGTTCCCCTCACAACTGTTGACACATATCTAGGCATGTTTCCTTTGTCATCCATATCCGGTGCAAGTCGTGAGAGTCCAAAGTCAGACACTTTTGCAACCAGCATGTGGTCCAGAAGTATGTTGCTAGCTTTAATATCTCGGTGAAATATGGGAGGGTTAGCGTCGGTATGGAGATACAGTATGCCCTTGGCGGCACCCATTGCAATCCTCATCTTCATAGCAAAGTTTAGGTTTCCCTTCCTTTTACCTATCATATAGCAACACCCATAAATACTACTTAAGCAAAAAACACCAGAGCTCAGCAGAGTTCATTCAAGGTGAAGGTATTTGAGAACCACAAGAAATGACAACAGTGACCTTTGTAAGCAATATTACTAAAGCAATACTTTATATTACGTGTCAAAACAGAATTATTGCCTGACTTTAAGATAATCTGCATAAAGGATTCATGGTGATTGAGTGTTCATATCAAGTATTGTATCCTTCTGCTTCAATAAGTTTTACTGTCTTTTTTCCCATTTCTATATTCCTTTTCTAGAGATGTTATTTAATTATTCCCTGTTTTTCCTTTCTCCCATGACTAGATTTGTCATGCAAAAGTGAGTCCATAACTATATTCAAATTTTGTTTCCTTCCAACTGCAGAGAAAAATTACTTTTTTCGGTAGTCAACATGGCCATATGCATCAGTGTCGATTTATAAAGCTATTATAGTTTATTACTTTAACATTGATCATTGATAATAATAATAATATAAAAAGACAGTTCCTTGCAAACATATGAAGAATATTTTTGCAAATGAAGGATAAAACAGATGAGTGGAATACATAAAAAAGGAAGAGAAAAGAAGCGCAAAACAAATAATGAAAGATTCACATATTTAATATATGACATTGAAATTTTTAATTTGAAAGTTCAACATTTTCATACCAGAAATCCACTCCTGCAAGCTACCATTATGCATGAACTCATAAACCAGAATCTGAACCAGAAGAATGGTAGATGAGACTCATTAATATAATCTAGCATCTTGAATACATTAAATATATTGGATACTAAAATAATATAATTATAATAACTACGGCCCTTATTGTCATAACTCCAATATCTAGTGACTGCTTTAAAAAGAAATCAAGAGCCCGAAAGTCACTTATTAAAAAACAAGATGCTTTAGCTGCGATAAATCCACTTCATAACCTCAACAAAACATACCTAAAGAACCAACATAACAAAGGGCTTAAAAATGTTAAATCAATGACTAGTTTTTTAGAAGAATGTTTAATCAAGCTAAAGGACTTATCAATTACGGTCAAAAGTTTTTAAAAGAACCAATTGCAAGATGGTATAGATAAGGAAGAACTAGGTAAGAACAGTTACCTGCTCTCCTTCTTCATGACAGTATCCAACCAATGAGACTAAATTTCGATGATGCAACCTTGATAGAAGTTCAATCTCAGTCAAAAATTCTTTTTGGCCTTGTAAAGAACCTTCATCTACTCGCTTTACAGCCACAACTGTTTTATCAAACAGAATGCCTTTATAAACCTTCCCATAACCTCCTTGGCCAACTACAGTTGAACTGCTGAAATTGTCAGTAGCAAGAGCCAGTTCTTCCAAAGTGAATGCTTTCACACCATCAATTTTGATGGAAATATTAGAGGCTGCATAAAGAGATAAGATTTAGAATTTTTGAATGCTATTATTCACCACAAAAAGTATCAATATAGAATATTAAAAATGTAAGAAGCTGAACAGTTTAAAAGCTACAGGTAGTGTAACTTATCACAAGTTCCATGCAAATTCACAAAACCCACTTTGGATACATTTAATACTTACACATATGATTCCTGGATAGCTTGGGACGGTATTTGATATGTCTTTTGGCTATCACGAGAGTGACAATTGCAGAGATCGTGACAGCACAAGCAATAGCTGCAATAACGGCAACTACTAACAGGGTCGTACTGATCTTCCCCTTATTTGTCTCAACAATTACTACGGCAACAATAGGAGAAGTAAATTACAGAAACTCAATAAGGAAAACATAATATAACTCAATTCAATCTGAATAAAATTTAGGTCAGATATTTGATGTATCCAATCCGATTCACCGACATCGATGTTATTTAGGCAGACGAAAAGGTAACTGCTTTTTCATTGACATTCAAATCTTTTCTTGATCAAAATAATTCTTCTATATTTTTCTAGTTTGATGGAAGAATTGATTTGGATTCATGAATGAATGTGCATTAATACCTTTTACTTTGTATTGAACAATTTATGACTGCAAAATATACAGATACGTGTATGGCTTCTCCTTGTACATGAGCCAAAAGTGAAAATGATTAAAGTTCAAAACACCAAAAGAGAATGGCTAATTTCTTTGTATCATGAATAAAAATATGCCAACCATTTTCGCAAGCAGTTAAGATCATTATATTTGTGGTAAATGTTACATACATATGGTGGTAAGTAATGAAGATGATATTATAAAAATTAGCAGAAATTGATAACGCATTGTCTAGAATAACATAGAAGAGGAAATTATGCTGATTAAGAAACTTACCCTCTTCATAAGGTCCAAGGAGAGTGAAGTTCAGGAATTCATATGGTCCAAAAAAATCAGTGGGAGGAAAATCCCATGATCCAAATTGTTCTCGAATACGCCGTATCTCACTTGTATTGAACGTATTAGAGTGGAAATCATTGTAATTAGGATAAAGTTTCAAATACATCCTAAGACGAGGTCCTACTTCCCAAGCAAGTGAGTCTATCCATACTTGGTATCGGTCCAAATGTAAAGTCTGAGTCAGATATAATTCAAAAGAAGTTCTATAAGGAGAAAAGTAAGAGAAACTTGGGCTTTTCAGACGATATCCAATTCTCAGGGGTGCTGCACAATAGCAGGGAACAGGGGAATCTGGGACATATTCATAGAAATCGTCCGCTGGACAAGCTTGAGCAGGACAGTCAGTTGTTGAATTCATGGATTTTTCAGATTTAACCCCTTCAGAGGCACAATAATGACCAATATTTTGGATGTTAGAATCCTTGCAGATAGGATTACCAGCAAGCCTTCAAGCAAAAAAAAAAAAAAAATTGATAAGAAAATGGCAATACCAAGAGCCAATCATTTTCAAATAGCCATCAATTTTAAAGAACCTTTTTAACATGTTAGATAGTGTCATAAATGCACTACAAGCCTTTTGATATCACCTCTTTTGCCCCACCAAGATAATTCATTATCAGAAGAAACAACCACCGCTTCAGTTGAAGGACAAAATATCCTATTTGAAATATAAATTAGCCCAAAAGACCCCAAAATCGCTTTACATGTCCAGCAAATAAGCACCTTCAAAGGAAGCATGAGCAAATACCATGAGGAAGTCAAAGAATACAGAAACCTGTCATGATGCCAAAAGCTTGAGAACAGGACACCTTTTTTTTTTTTTTTTTTTGGCATAATAATTATATTAATCATAAGTATTCCATTGCATTGCAGCTTCCTTGAGACTGTCCTAAGGTTTAGTGATTATCTAGTCTCCTGTATTCCACTGTAGCTTGTTACAATGGATCTGATTTATAAGCATTGTTAGGAAAATATATTAGTATTAATGTATATAACTGAGATTATGAGATTGTAATCATATCCCAATTAGATCCAATATAATTAGAGATCATAACATTATGAGCCATTATATGCAAAGGCCTTCCCTCTTGTATAAATATCAATACGTTTATCATGAATATGATATCTTTTTGATTTATTTCACTACATGATATCGAGCTTAGGGATTGTCCTGGGTTTATTTATTAATTTATTTCTTTTTTTGGCCACCTTGTTATTGTAGTGTGAACGAACAGAACGATCTCCAGTGTGTGAGCTCATTTCATTTCAGTTTCCATTGGTTTTTTGGTTGAGTGTGGTACTGTTCACAGGGGAGAGAAAGTGTGTGCCTCGTCCTTTGGTTGTTCTGCTATCTCTGGTTCTGAGACAGCAACCTCGGTGGCTGCTGGAGCTTGTTTTGGGGTTGCCTCCTCCATCTTATTGGTTAATACCACGGTGGTCATTTCATTATCTATCATTGTCGGATTCGTTGTTTTGTCGTCAAAGATCACGTTGCCTCTGTCAAGACCACCATTGTCGGTCTTATTTCGTTAATTCTAGCGAGATTCTTTGATTTTCGATGTGGTTCTAAATTAGGCCAAATTTCCAATTTCGGCAAAAATCCCATTCTAGGCAAACTTTATTCGAGCAACGCTTTATTTTTCCGGCTAGCTTTCTCGAGAGTGCTTTGCATTTTTAGGTGAAGCTTTGCATTTTCCAAGCGAAGTTGTGAATTTCAGATTTCGGCGAGTGCTTTGAGTTTTCGGGTAGTGTTTTCTAGATTTCGACGAGCTCTTTTCTTGTGTTTTATATGTTGTCACCCGCCTTGTGTGTTTATTTTGGGCTTTGGGATTGCATTTTATCGCCTAGGTATTGTTTGGTTGTCGCCCTTATTTTTTTCGGGTCGTGCTTTGTTCTCCAACGTTGAGCCTTCATTCTGGTGTGTGTAAGCGGGTTCTTTGCTTCGAAGGTTGTGTTGTGAGACGAGTTCATTTGTTTCTACTATTTCAACACAGCCGGCGTTTCGTTTGTGCACGTTCACTTGTTTCTAGTGGCTGGGTTCTTTGTTTATTACATTTTCCAGCACGTTCGTGAAGTGCACTTTTGTCTTGGTGCCGACCTTGTGGTTGGCTTTTGTGGTTCTGCTTGATTTTATTTGGGTTTTAGGGTCTGGTTCATCATTCTAGATCGTGAGTTTGGTTATTCTTGATTCAAGTTGGTTACTTTTGTGTGTTGGTATCTCATTTGAGCTTTGCGACTTTCGCCATTCGGGCAATTATTTGTGTTTGGTGGTCCTTGTGTGACCCGTTTGTTTTTTACTGCGAGGAGGTGTTTCTTTAGTGTTTGTCTGTTGAGATATTTGGAGTATTGTTTGGTCCCCTGGTGAGACCATTTGGTGTTTGTCCTTGATGAGACGTTTGGAGTATTGTTTGGTCCCTTGTGAGACCGTTTGCCGGAGCTTCTACTTTGATTTGATACTCTTTGTTATTCGAGCTCCTAGTAAAGTTGGTGAAGTTATTGGATCGTTTCTTCTGAATGTCCTTGGCATGACATTTGGTTGAACTATTCTTGGATGTGCCCGAACTTGCTAGCGATTCAAGATCTTGTGAAGAAGAAAATTATTTTCTTTGGATATATTTATATTATGTTTTCTAGCAACAAGTTGAGCATGATTAACATCTATGCTCTAACTTGAGGGGGAGTGTTAGAAAAATATATTAGTATTATTAGTGCTAATGTATATAGCTAAGATCATGAGATTGTAGTCATTTCCTAATCAGATCCCATATAATTAGGGATTATAATATTATGAGCCATAATATGTAGAGGCTTCTCTCCCTTGTATAAATATCAATACCTTTATTATGAATATGATATCTTTTTGATTCATTTCACTACAAGCATCAACTACCAAACCACTTGTAACTTGTAAGAGAATATATCAGCTTCAATTGAATACATATGAGAAATCCACATAAAATACAAGAAGAATTATCGCCACGTTATGCTCATGAATCAAACAACAGAACAATAGAGAGAGAATCATATCATGCAGAATGGCAGATGCTTGGAAGTGCATGTGTTACTGAATATGAAAAATGAGAATACCTCAAAGTGACATTTTCTGGTACTCTTGAACTGCCTGAAATGTCTGAAAATGAATTATTGCGGAGATCACTGCATAGATTGGACAAAACATTAAAATTCAATTTCAAAATCGCGTTATCAAAATCCATTCCACCGACTTAAACCATTAACTGGTTAATGAAAACTTGATTATACTCCAATTATACTAAATCAGAAGAGTTAGCTTGATGCAGAGAATTACTACAAGAGTAGTAAACAACATGACTGGGATTCAGAATTTACATTGTGAGCTTATCACTCCTAGTGAATTTCCGCCATATACTGGCAGGGATGGATCCAGACAAAGAATTGTTCTCTAGTGACCTGCAATTTACAAATTCAAAAAAAAAAAAAAAAAAAAGAAAAAAAAAAGAAAAAAGAAAAGAAGAAGAAGTAAGAAAAGGTAATGCCCATGGTATTATGGTAAAGAATATTCTTGATGGAAGCTGGCTTTTTTTCTGGAGGAGTATTATATTTAAGATATTCCAAAATGTTACTACATAATCCATCAAATGCTACGGCCAAAATTACAGATTGATGAGTATGTTCTCACAATCTTTGAAGTAAAGGAAGTAATTTGATGCCTCCAGCAATAGATCCGTTGATCCTGTTATTTGATAGGTCACTGCAATAAAAAGAAAATTACGATGTCAATCTCAAATGGTCATAGTTAACATTGAGAAAAATAGATGCTTTGCAACTAGATAGGGCAATTTTGGGCGTTAAAGCTACAGGATACAAAGAACTAAATCAGCCAAATACATACATAGTTGTCAAATTATCTGAAAGTTTCTTTGATGGTATGGGTCCAGTAAGATGATTCCAGCTAAGATCCCTGAAACAGGAACCCAGCACAAGTTAACAGGCGGTCTGGAGAGAATGGAGCAGAGGTGTGTCATCAGGCAAACCACAGGATTTATTTCAACATACAAATAGGTAAGCTCGGTTATCGAACTCAGATCAGGAACAGCTCCTTCCAAGCTGCAGTTTCTAAGACTTCTGTTAAGTCAAAGAGGACATGTTAGCTCAGGAAAACAAATCAGTCTTGATTATATTCTCAAAATTACAATTGAAAACTCCCACATAATTTTTTGTCCTTTCTAGGAATTTTTAGTAGCAATAGAATCTTCTAGTTACTGTTTCTAAAGGAAATGCAGTATCCCCAGGACAGAGGGCATGCAAATTCCTTGGATGCAGTTTGAGCTGTCACTTGAAGCCCAAAGGAAATTTCCATGTCCCACATGCACCCATATATAGAAGCCTTTTGTCCTTGAAGGATGTAAAGATAGACTCTCTTCTATCTTCAATGGCAAATGAAGTTTGCAAAAGAGGAGGATAGATAGAACTCTTGGCTTCATGATTGGCAAGGATTAGAAATAATGTCAAAGAACCTTCTGGCCTAATGGTTAAAATCCATAAGATGAGAGCCAAATGATGGTGGTTTAAAAATTAAATTATCTAACATCTCTTGCATCTAGGCAGTGAGGTTTCAAAGAAAAGAAAATATATCAAAAAAGTCTTAACCCAGATTCTTTATCAAAAAAGTCTTCAAGGACTTTTTTTATATTAATTACGGAATTCCAATATTAAAAAATCTCATCATCAAAATGGCTTTTCTTGTTGTTGTTAAAATGACATTTTCTATTGTTAAAATTTCCCTATAAAAATATTATTGTCAAAATGGCTTTTCATATTGTCAAAATAGCTTTAGTTGTTGCCAAAAATTTTCCAAGTTTCTAAAATTCTACACGTAGGAAGAAAAACTCAAAAAAAAATTTGACAATATGAAAAGTCATTTTGACAACAATATTTTCAGACATAAATTTTAACAATAAGAAAAGTCATTTTAATAACATGAAAATTTATTTTGACAACGAGATTTTTTTAATATTGTAATTCTATAATTAACATAAAAAAAAGTCCCTAAGAACTTTTTGATATAGCATTTGAGATTGAAACTTTTTTAATATTTTTTCTTTCTTAGGGACCTCACTAATATTTTCCCAAAAAAATGAAAAATAGAGTTATTAATAGGAATACTTACAGTTTTACTAGCTTGGAAAGGTTTGCATATGTAGCAGGAATTACTGTTCCACCGAAATTATTGTTATCGACTTGGCTGCAACGAGTAGCGAGAAAAATACAAAAAATGAGGACGTGGCTATAGCTACATCACTTTTTCTTCCCAATATAAAGATTTACAAGCATCCATGACAGAAAGCTAGCATTTGGTGGCATATTTTTTTTTAAAAGAAAAAAAAAATAAATCAAACAAGGGTTCTATAGTTTACAATAACATTTGATCCTTCAAGTTTACATTATGTTTTAGTTTGATCCTTTTAAGTTTTAAAAGTACACTTTTAGTCTTTAATCTTAGCACCTTTAATTTTATTTAGCGAAAAATGTTAACTTAGCAAATTTAAACCATAATTCTATAATTATATGCTGATAAAACATGCTCAAATTTTAATTATTCAGTATAAACCTTTTATATTTTAAAATTTAAATACGATTTACCATCATTTAATTGCATACTCATCTTTGAGTTAGCCTTTTTTGTTAAAAATAAAACGAATGGCGTTAGAGTTAAAAAACTAAAAGTGCATTTTTTAAACCAAAGGGACCAAAATGAAACTTAAAAGACTAAAAGTACATTTTAGCCTAAAAAAAAAGAAAACAAATAACATGCTGGAAAATAGTAAGAAAAGAGGAGCATTTGGTGGCATCTACCATCCCTAAAAGTAGAAGTACAAACAAACAATACTATATTCATAAAAGTTCATAGCATTGAACATCATTAAAGCCACTGAACAAATATTTAATTGTAAGGTAGCGGCGTTGAGTTTACGACCTGATTTTCTAAAACACAAAAATGATAATCACTCTTCAATATTCCTGCAGCTGAGTATAGTATTTTAGGAATCACAGAATTATTCAGTTTTAAACCACAATGACAAGAATTCACTAGGCATTCCACCAGAGTGCCCTAGTGGGAGTTATTTTTACATTCCTTCCTCGGTCTAACATATACCCATGGTATTTTCATTGCACTTTTAATGAAATGCTTCAGTCATTATTCTGACAATGCTATTCAATGAATTTGATAGATAATGTCTCATTTTTTCTCAACTGAAAATAACCGAACAACTCCTAAAAATATGCTAACAAACTGATCTTTCCCACTATCCCATGGTCCTTTGTGAGTATAGTACTCTGTCAGAATCATTCACACTGAGCCAAGAGATATAATTAGAAGGAAATGGGGCAAAATAGCTCAAGAAAAAGCAAATCAGCTGGGTAATTGAAAGGTGGTTTCTAGAAAATTAATGTTACATTGTTAGTTTCTTAAACCTTTTTTTTTTTTTTTTGGCGCCCCCGGGGGTGATTATAATTCCAAAACATCCTGTATAAACTCATAAATATTTGTATAAGTAGGTGCATTTTCAAGTCAATGTAAGCATAACAACAAACACCGGCAAGCCTTGCTCCCAGATACTGTAATAAGCTGAGTCCGTCCTTGAGCAGAAACAAGAGGAACCTATACGTAAACTCTTTTAGGCTATTTAGTCAAGTCCCTCATGGCAATATTTCTTGTTATTGATGCTTCTGTGGTGCAGGTGTATGAATCCAACTAATTATAATAAATCATAACACTATACTTTAAGCATGATGAGACTGTCATTTCATATAAGATCATAATATTTACATTATTCATTAATCCTCCAAGACAGAAAAAAATGAAGGGGTGAAAAAGAAACCCTCGGAGACAGTGAATAAGCAGAGAAATCAAGAATATATATGTCTACAACCATAGCTGATAACTGCTATTTAATCTAAACAATATGGGAACAGAAGCATACAGTACGCGCAACACCGGTAGCACGGAAAATTCTGGTGGAAGATGGCCAGAAAGGTTGTTATTGTCGACAAGCCTGCAATGTCATCTCAACAAATAAACATGCTGAAGAACTTTTACACGAACTAGAAAATGGAGAAACATGCTGCTAATAGAGGTTTGAAACCATAAGGTAGATGAAGAAAAGTGTTCTGCCTTGAATACTTACAAATGCAATAGATGGGGTAGCTTTGAAAGTTCACTAGGAATTTGACCAGTAAATGAGTTATTGTTCAAGTGGCTGGAAAGATACAGATAAGGAAGATAAAGTAAACATAAAAAATCCAGCTCCAAACCAAGTTAGTGATGCATGTAGCTCACAGATTCACTCACATGTGTTTAACACTGATCAAGTTGGTAAACGATTGTGGTATTGGACCTGACAGTTGGTTTTGGTCAAGTTGGAGCCTAGTCAAGTTTGAGAGATTGCCAAGTTCATCAGGCAAAGAGCCAGATAACTTATTGCCATTCAGGAGTCTGTAGAGACAGTTCACAAAAACAATAGTTATTTTTATGTCACTGCATATAAGAGTGAATTAAATCAATACTCTGTTGCATAATTGATAACAAAGTTCCATGTGCTGCAGCATTATCATGTTCACTTCTTTTCAACCATGCACACTCGGGTACAGACACCAGAGCAACAGAAAATTCAAAAATCAATTTATCACAAGTCATCGTTTTGTACTCAAAGACAACAAGACAACTTAATCAAACTTCATATTTAAGTCACTTGCTGATATTATACGCTAATTTATAATATATCTGTCAACAGAGTGAAATTAAAGACCGAATAGTTAATTAAAGAAGTGAGACTATCTCTAATTAAAATCCCATCATCATCTAGCAGGACAGCAAATTTCTTCTTACAATATAAAGGTCTTAACTCTTGAGGATCAATTCCAATATCTCAGTATACTGTATAAAGGAAATAACTCAGAAAACTCTAGAGAGAGTTTAAGCCATCTTACAAGAGTTTCAACGATTTGATATCCCCAATCTCCTTTGGTATAGTTCCTGTCAGATCATTCCACATGAAATTCCTTCATGAAGAAAATTATAGACATTAGCATAGCTCAAAGTATCACCTCAATCTCTTGTTTAATTTCTAGATAGAAGTTTATCCAATGAGACAACTCACATTATTTGAAGCTGCGATAGCTGACCAAGCTGAGGTGCTAGACTTCCAGAGAGATTCGAAGTCATTAAGTAACTTCAGTAAAGTTGATGAATAATAATTAGAACTTTGTCATTATATCTGTAGTTCTATACCTTTCCTCACTAACTTTCTAATAACTGATTAATACAAAATGCCAGATTGAAACTTTCAAATGAAAGGAGAAAAAGAAAGATAAATGGGCCATACAGCTCATGGACGTGGAAGTATCCATCAGTCTCAACCCCAATAAAACACAAGACGCCAGTCCAGTTTGATGCACAAGGATCGCCCTTATTCCAGTTCCTCAGATGGTTCTTCGGATCAATCAAACTTTTCTTGATTTGGACCAGTGCTTCCACTGAAAATGGTACAGAGCACAAACATAGACCATACAATTAGGTTTAGAAGTTTCATTCAACAAACCAAATTATGCTGCAGCTTGAGATATAGTAAGATAAAATGATAGGAATGTAGCACATTTCTACTTGGCTTAGCAAGAAGAGTGATAAGACAACAGAATACAAAGACTGTTATTTAATGACCACGAGAGAGGAGGCCCACAACTCCAACCTCAAAACTTTCACAAGGACTAATTGTCCTTCTACTTCTGCTTGTTAGTACTAGCATTTGAACTTGGAACCGCAAGGTAATACTTTTTTCAGCTTACCATGAAGGTCAAATATACTAGTGAAGACTGAAGACTATTTATCCTTTAGAGTAAAATAGTAAGGGTAAGCAAAATGTGGAGACTTTCTTTCTTTTGGCATTAGCATTAAGAGTCAACACACACACGCTCTGAGTTTACGAAGAACACTTTATGTAGGAACTTACAAATTTTAGTATTTTCTAAATGGCAACTGTCAAGCTATTTTCCTACTTTGAATGATGTTTTGATACAATGCAGCATCATGATTCACTATGGCTGAATGAAGCACGAGAGACACAGATAAGAAGGTGAAACAGAAAAAGCCAAACCATATAAAACTTTTAAATTCACCTTCCGAAGGAAGTGTCTTTTGTGCTGCTGCCGTGAGGATGAAACAGAAAAACCAAAAAACCAGGCCAAATCCATATAATCTCGGACCCAGCATCCCAATATCCTGGACAAGGGAGAAATGAATAAAAAGCAATCACCACGTGGAACAAACTAATAAAGTATCAAGGCATGTGAAGGATCAGTGTCAATCATGTTGTAGTGTTGAACATAAAGAACATTTAAGATAGATACATCTTGGGCCTAGAAATTTGTTCAATCAGAGCACAATTAAATAAGTATATAAACAGAAACCCCGAAATGTCATTTGCATATAAGTGACATTAACAAATACAAAATGGAAAAGAAGCTGAAACATGCTTTATACAATAACTTGAGTTGATTTTGGTTTGAATCATTCTCTCTTGTTGGGGAATGAAAATCAAGAACTTCAAATTGCAGAGAGCCATAGAAAAAAAGGGTAGAGAAAAATGGATGTTGAGCTGAAAAAATGAACAAGAAAAGTGTACAGAACAGAATTAAAAAAAGTTTTACCTGAGAATCCAGACGAATACAAAGAGAAAAAATCACTAAGTGGGGGCTGGAAACCCTCGGAATTTTAAGTCCAAAAGTCAATGCAGGTAATGGAGTGGGTAGGAAGTTGCTTGCTAAATCATTTTATATAGGCTTGTTGTGAGGTGTTTATCGACGTAAATTGAGACAAAATCTCTCACATACTTATATTATAATATATCGTAAATTAAAATTGAAAAATAGTTTTAAATATTCCAACCGCTTATTTCAAACAAGCATTATCTCTATTATCAAGAAAAGAGATCTGAATTATATTTTAAGTACTAAATCAAGTCTCTTGTAAAAATAAAAGAGATATGAAATAAAAGAGAAGAGCAAGAAAAGAGAAGATTTGCAAGAAAAAGGGAAAACAATTCTCATATACTTGTGTTCTATGTACATTACAATATTTTGTACATGACCTTTATTTACAACATAGAAGTTATCGTTTCACAACACCCATTTTGTTTACTTTGAATTTAAATATTTTTATATATGTATAATATTATATTACCATTTCTATGATTTAAATTAGTGAGTTAGCTCAATCTGAATAACCATTAACAACAACAACTAAGCAATATTCAACTAACTAAATATGATTGGCTATCAATCTAAATAACAAAAATAAATAAATAAAATAAAGGACAAGATCAAATAATTATCCACTTTATAGGATAATTGGTGGATTGATGAACCTTTCTTCTAATTTTTAGATCAAAACTATGAAATAATGAAACAAAGAAAACAATAGGATTTTTTGATTGGCTAAAAATAAAATATTTGCTTCACATAATTCTCTTCAATGTCACTATCCAAAATGTCGACTACTTCAAGCTTAATTTTTTTTCCCACATTTTTTTGTGATAAAATACACTAGGGAAAATCTAATTATATAATATTATTAATTATGATAGCTGTGACGCCAACATATCATATCAACAAAAATGAGATACGTTAAAGAATTTAGCTTATGTCTCACTCTTGATGGGTCCGAGCATTGTTTCATATATTCTGTTCACATTAATTAAGCATTATTATGACTTGGAGAAAAATGTATTCCTTAGACTAGGTCTTAAGTATAAATTCATATGAATTTATTAAATTTGTTTTTCAACAAGCTATCCAATTATATATGACAATATTATATATGTATAATATTATATTACCATTTCTATGATTTAAATTAGTGATTAGCTCAATCTGAATAACCACTAACAACAATAAGCCTTATGCAACTAACAAAATAGGATTGGCTATCAATCTAAATAACAAAGTTAAATAAAGAAATTAAAGGACAAGATCTAATAATTATCCACTCTATAGGATAATTGCTGGATTGATGAATCTTTCTTGCAATTTGTAGATCAAACCTATCAAATAATGAAATAAAGAAAACTGTAGGATTTTCGATTGGCTAAAAATAAAATGTCTTCTTGGCATGATTCTCTTCACTGTCACTATCCAGAATGTCCACTAGTTTAAGCTTAATTTTTTTTTCCGAAATTTTTTGTGATAAAATACTGTGGAAAATCTAATTATATAATATTATTAATTATGGTAACTATAAAGCCAACATGTCATATCAACACAAATGAGATACGACAAAGAATTTAGCTTATGGCTCACTCTTGATGGGTCCGAGTATTGTTCCATATATTCTCTTGACATTCATTAAGCATTATTTTTACTTGGAGAAAAATGTATTCCCTTGACGAGGTCTTAAGTTTCAATCCGTATGGTTTTTTTTTTTTTTTTTTTTTTTTTCAGACGAGCCATCCAATTAAACATGACAATGCTCGAATTTAACTTGGACCGATAGCTATTGTCAAAAGAAGAAGAAGAATTAAAATGAGTCGAAGTTGGTTAAATTGTTTAATTTGTTAAAAATTAATATTTTCCTTACTATCTTTACAATTATTTCCAACATCATTTTTTTTTTTTTAGATTTTAATTATAAACAAAGAGTGTACATCCCTCCCGTAACTACTCAATCTAGTCATTAGTATAAGATAAACATAATAAAGAAATTGAACTATTAAATGGATCTTATGTTGAAGACTCGAGGTAGTATTAATTAAAAGAAAGAGGGATTCCATTCGAGTAGTTTTAAAAAAAAATGAATAGGGAGAATGGCATTTAAAGGCCAATACAGAAAGCAACAGATGAAATGAGAACATGCATACAACTTAAACTTCAAAACTCATAACTCAAATAGATACGTTTAGCTGTTCACAACCTAAAAGTTCTCATTTCAAAACACTCGTATTGTTTACTTTGGAATTAAATATTCTCATATATGTGTAATATTATATTACCATTTCTATGATTTAAATTAATGAGTTAGCTCAATCTGAATAACCACTAACAACAACAACTAGCCTTATGCAAGTAACAAAATAGGATTGGCTATGAATCTAAATAACAAAGTTAAATAAAGAAATTAAAGGACAAGATCTAATAATTATCCACTCTATAGGATAATTGCCGGATTGATGAATCTTTCTTGCAATTTTTAGATCAAACCTATCAAATAACGAAATAAAGAAAACTGTAGGATTTTCTTATTGGCTAAAAATAAAATGTCTTCTTGGCATGATTCTCTTCACGCCACTATCCGTAATGTCCATTAGTTTAAGCTTAATTTTTTTTTTCCAAATTTTTTGTGATAAAATACTGTGGAAAATCTAATTGTATAATATTATTGATTATGGTAACTGTGAAGCCAGCATGTCATATCAACACAAATGAGATACGACAAAGAATTTAGCTTATGGCTCACTCTTGATGGGTCCGAGCATTGTTCCATATATTCTCTTGACATTCATTAAGCATTATTTTTAGTTGGAGAAAAATGTATTCCCTTGACGAGGTCTTAAGTTTCAATTCATATGATTTTTTTTTTATTTTTATTTTCCAGACGAGCCATCCAATTAAACATGATAATGCTCGAATTTAACTTGGACCGATAGCTATTGTCAAAAGAAGAAAAAGAATTAAAATGAGTCGAAGTTGGTTAATTTGTTTAATTTGTTAAAAATTAATATTTTCCTTACTATCTTTACAATTATTTCCAACATCATTTTTTTTTTAGATTTTAATTATAAACAAAGAGTGTACATCCCTCCCGTAACTACTCAATATAGTCATTAGTATAAGATAAACATAATAAAGAAATTGAACTATTAAATGGATCTTATGTTGAAGACTGGAGGTAGTATTAATTAAAAGAAAGAGGGATTCCATTCGAGTAGTTTAAAAAAAAAATGAATAGGGAGAATGGCATTTAAAGGCCAATACAGAAAGCAACAGATGAAATGAGAACATGTATACAACTTAAACTTCAAAACTCATAACTCAAATAGATACGTTTAGCTGTTCACAACCTAAAAGTTCTCATTTCACAACACTCGTATTGTTTACTTTGGAATTAAATATTCTCATATATGTGTAATATCATATTACCATTTCTATGATTTAAATTAGTGAGTTAGCTCCATCTGAATAACCACTAACAACAACAACTAGCCTTATGCAAGTAACAAAATAGGATTGGCTATGAATCTAAATAACAAAGTTAAATAAAGAAAATAAAGGACAAGATCTAATAATTATCCACTCTATAGGATAATTGCCGGATTGATGAATCTTTCTTGCAATTTTTAGATCAAACCTATCAAATAACGAAATAAAGAAAACTGTAGGACTTTCGATTGGCTAAAAATAAAATGTCTCCTTGGCATGATTCTCTTCACTTTCACTATCCGAATGTCCACTAGTTTAAGCTTAATTTTTTTCCCCAAATTTTTTGTGATAAAATACTGTGGAAAATCTAATTGTATAATATTATTGATTATGGTAATGTGAAGCCAGCATGTCATATCAACACAAATGAGATACGACAAAGAATTTAGCTTATGGCTCACTCTTGATGGGTCCGAGCATTGTTCCATATATTCTCTTGACATTCATTAAGCATTATTTTTACTTGGAGAAAAATGTATTCCCTTGACGAGGTCTTAAGTTTCAATTATATGATTTTTTTTTTTTCCAGACTAGCCATCCAATTAAACATGACAATGCTCGAATTTAACTTGGACCGATAGCTATTGTCAAAAGAAGAAGAAGAATTAAAATGAGTCGAAGTTGGTTAAATTGTTTAATTTGTTAAAAATTAATATTTTCCTTACTATCTTTACAATTATTTCCAACATCATTTTTTTTTTTTTGATTTTAATTATAAACAAAGAGTGTACATCCCTCCCGTAACTACTCAATCTAGTCATTAGTATAAGATAAACATAATAAAGAAATTGAACTATTAAATGGATCTTATGTTGAAGACTGGAGGTAGTATTAATTAAAAGAAAGAGGGATTCCATTCGAGTAGTTTAAAAAAAAAAAAAATGAATAGGGAGAATGGCATTTAAAGGCCAATACGGAAAGCAACAGATGAAATGAGAACATGTATACAACTTAAACTTCAAAACTCATAACTCAAATAGATACGTTTAGCTGTTCACAACCTAAAAGTTCTCATTTCACAACACTCGTATTGTTTACTTTGGAATTAAATATTCTCATATATGTGTAATATCATATTACCATTTCTATGATTTAAATTAGTGAGTTAGCTCCATCTGAATAACCACTAACAACAACAACTAGCCTTATGCAAGTAACAAAATAGGATTGGCTATGAATCTAAATAACAAAGTTAAATAAAGAAAATAAAGGACAAGATCTAATAATTATCCACTCTATAGGATAATTGCCGGATTGATGAATCTTTCTTGCAATTTTTAGATCAAACCTATCAAATAACGAAATAAAGAAAACTGTAGGACTTTCTGATTGGCTAAAAATAAAATGTCTTCTTGGCATGATTCTCTTCACTTTCACTATCCAGAATGTCCACTAGTTTAAGCTTAATTTTTTTTTCCTAAATTTTTTGTGATAAAATACTGTGGAAAATCTAATTGTATAATATTATTGATTATGGTAATGTGAAGCCAGCATGTCATATCAACACAAATGAGATACGACAAAGAATTTAGGTTATGGCTCACTCTTGATGGGTCCGAGCATTGTTCCATATATTCTCTTGACATTCATTAAGCATATTTTTACTTGGAGAAAAATGTATTCCCTTGACGAGATCTTAAGTTTCAATTCATATGATTTTTTTTTTCCGACTAGCCATCCAATTAAACATGACAATGCTCGAATTTAACTTGGACCGATAGCTATTGTCAAAAGAAGAAGAAGAATTAAAATGAGTCGAAGTTGGTTAAATTGTTTAATTTGTTAAAAATTAATATTATCCTTACTATCTTTACAATTAATTCCAACATCATTTTTTTTTAGATTTTAATTATAAACAAAGAGTGTACATCCCTCCCGTAACTACTCAATCTAGTCATTAGTATAAGATAAACATAATAAAGAAATTGAACTATTAAATGGATCTTATGTTGAAGACTGGAGGTAGTATTAATTAAAAGAAAGAGGGATTCCATTCGAGTAGTTTAAAAAAATGAATAGGGAGAATGGCATTTAAAGGCCAATACGGAAAGCAACAGATGAAATGAGAACATGTATACAACTTAAACTTCAAAATCCATAACTCAAATAGATACGTTTAGCTGTTCACAACCTAAAAGTTCTCATTTCACAACACTCGTATTTTTTACTTTGGAATTAAATATTCTCATATATGTGTAATATTATATTACCATTTCTATGATTTAAATTAGTGAGTTAGCTCAATCTGAATAACCACTAACAACAACAACTAGCCTTATGCAACTAACAAAATAGGATTGGCTATCAATCTAAATAACAAGGCTTTTTTTCCCAAAATGTCCCTAATTAAATAACTATTTACCAAAATGCCCCTGTTTCCAAACTATTTCCCTTTGTTTGCCTTTGTTTAGTCGACTAAATCATGATTTAGTCGACTAAAACGCGGGGCTCCTTTTTTTTTATTTAAATTTCCCCGATATTTAGTCGACTAAGCACTGTAGCTTAGTCAACTAAATCTCAGAGATTTAGTCGACTAAGCTACAGTGCTTAGTCGACTAAATCTCGGACAGAGGCTTTTTTAAAACCCCTATTCGTGTCATAATGAAACCCTAATAGTCGACTAAAGCATTGTTGCTTAGTCGACTAAATCGTAACAGGGGTTTTTTTAAAAATCCCCGAGATTTAGGTAAAACGCGAACATTCCAAAAAACCCCAAATAATATAATATTTTCTTTGCGAGAGGAGTAGCCTGGTGTGCACATGTAGGCGTGATCTTCAAAATCATCCGATGAGAAAGAAAGAAAGAAACAAAACATAACCAAAAATGCTAATAGCTAATTTATCTTTCAAAATGATTTTAGGAATCCATCGGCAACAAGTAATGATTCGAGTATTTTAATTTCCAAAATATGCTTGCTCCCAAATATTAATTCCAACAATATTAGTGATATCACAAGTCGTAAGAAACCTCCATAATTATGCCTCAACAACATTATTGGAGTTTGTCATTTGTGGCTAGTATCACTCGTATTCTATTTAAGTTTGGATTATTTTTATTTATTCAACGTTGTACCTCAATATATTTCTACATATACACATATAGTAACTACCGCACCTACTAATCTAATTATATACTACAAGTGAGTGGATCAGTGTGTTATATATACAAATTAGTTACTCACTAATCTAATCATATAATACACACATATATATATTAGAAGTGTATATATATATTTTAACAAGTGTCCATTTGAAAATTTACAAATCTTGTTAGTTGTTATAATGTAAATCAGGATTTGTAAATTTTCAAATGGACACTTGTTAATTTGTTATGGTTAGTTTTTAAAAATAAGTATGTACACTTATAAATTCACTTATGAAATATGGATACTTGCTAGTTGTTTTAAAAGGACGCTTGTTAATTTGTTGTACTTAATTTTAAAAAATAAGTATGTACACCTATAAATTCACTTATGAAATATGGACACTTGTTAGTTGTTAAAATGTTTATGTGCACTTATAAATACACTTATTATTTTGTTATTGTTGGTTGTTAAAATATATATGTACACTTCTAATATATATATGGGTATTATATGATTAGATTAGTGAGTAACTAATTTGTATATATAACACACTGATCCACTCACTTGTATCATTTCAATTTGGCTTTCAATCTGTTCATGTGAAGATTGAGATTTTTTTATAAAGAAAAAAAAATAAAAACCAATTTTGCAATCGGCTATTAGACTTCTACCCTTTTCATTTTGATCACTAGCGACTTTCATGCTTTCGATTGCTTTGTTGTGCAATGTTAGATTTATTGTATATTGACATTCTTTTTTTATTAATCTTACTATATTTTCATCTTAGAAAATTCTTAAGGTATTTGTGATGCATGATCTGATAAATGACTTTGTTCGAGTTGTGTATGGCAATTTAGAGGAGGGAGTTTAAATTGTCATGGCCTGAATTGGCTTACCAAGGCACTTTTTTCCTATATAGCATTGCTAGAAATCTGCTTTTGGATCCTTGTTTCTTTTCCCTTGGAGCCTATAATGTGGAGTATATAAAATACATATTTGTTGTGATATCGGTTCTTACTAGTTGCAATCTGTTTGTAGTAAGAAGCTAGTTGCAAAGGGCTTTTGTGGAGTATATAAAATATATTTTTAATCCTTAAATTTTAATATCGTTAGCCTCACCTAGTAGGAAATATTGACTCATTAAGTCAAATTATTTTAATCCTATAGCACTCAATTTTTTTTTACAAATTCATATTTTTAATAATAATAAACTCCCACTCTTGAATCAAATGCTCGCCCTTCCTTATCAGAAACCCTACTCCTGTTGCCGCAATGCCTTCTTTCTCCCCCGAATCAAAAGAAGAAATCATACCTCCTCCATGGATGAAATTTGCTTTTGTGTTGGCGAGCTTGACGGTGGCATCTAACAAAATGGTTAGTTCTAAAATGAATATGGGAGAAAATCGGCAATTGGGATTACAATCCCAATCGTTCAATTTGAGAGCTAAATCTCGGGTTTAAGTTAAAAATGCCCTCTTGTCCAAGATTTAGTCGACTAAGCTAGCTTAGTCGACTAAATCTCGGGAAGTAAAAAAAAAAAGGGAACCGCGTTTTAGTCGACTAAATCATGATTTAGTCGACTAAACGGGGCAAAGTGGAAAATAGTTTGGAAACAGGGGCATTTTGGTAAATAGTTATTTAATTAGGGGCATTTTGGGAAAAAAGCCAAATAACAAAGTTAAATAAAGAAATTAAAGGACAAGATCTAATAATTATCCACTCTATAGGATAATTGCCGGATTGATGAATCTTGCAATTTTTAGATCAAACCTATCAAATAACGAAATAAAAAAAACCGTAGGATTTTCGATTGGCTAAAAATAAAATGTCTTCTTGGCATGATTCTCTTCACCGCCACTATCCGAATGTCCACTAGTTTAAGCTTAATTTTTTTTCCAAATTTTTTGTGATAAAATACTGTGGAAAATCTAATTGTATAATATTATTGATTATGGTAAGCGTGAAGCCAAAGCATGTCATATCAACACAAATGAGATACGACAAAGAATTTAGCTTATGGCTCACTCTTGATGGGTCCGAGCATTGTTCCATATATTCTCTTGACATTCATTAAGCATTATTTTTACTTGGAGAAAAATATATTCCCTTGACGAGGTCTTAAGTTTCAATTCATATTATTTTTTTATTTTTTTCGATGAGCCATCCAATTAAACATGACAATGCTCGAATTTAACTTGGACCGATAGCTATTGTCAAAAGAAGAAGAAGAATTAAAATGAGTCGAAGTTGGTTAAATTGTTTAATTTGTTAAAAATTAATATTTTCATTACTATCTTTACAATTAATTCCAACATAATATTTTTTAGATTTTAATTATAAACAAAGAGTGTACATCCCTCACATAACTACTTAATCTAGTCATTAGTATAAGATAAACATAATAAACAAATTGAACTATTAAATCGATCTTATGTTGAAGACTGAAGGTAGTATTAATTAAAAGAAAGAGGGATTCCATTCGAGTAGTTGTAAAAAAAAAAATGAATAGGGAGAATGGCATTTAAAGGCCAATACAGAAAGCAACAAGATGAAATGAGAACATGTATACAACTTAAACTTCAAAAGCCATAACTCAAATAGATATGTTTAGCTGTTCACAACCTAAAAGTTCTCATTTCACAACACTCCTATTGTTTACTTTGGATTTAAATATTCTCATATATGTGTAATATTATATTACCATTTCTATGATTTAAACTAGTGAGTTAGCTCAATCTGAATAACCACTAACAACAACTAGCCTTATGCAAGTAACAAAATAGGATTGGCTATGAATCTAAATAACAAAGTTAAATAAAGAAAATAAAGGACAAGATCTAATAATTATCCACTCTATAGGATAATTGCCGGATTGATGAATCTTTCTTGCAATTTTTAGATCAAACCTATCAAATAACGAAATAAAGAAAACGTAGGACTTTCGATTGGCTAAAAATAAAATGTCTTCTTGGCATGATTCTCTTCTTGTCACTATCCGAATGTCCACTAGTTTAAGCTTAATTTTTTTTTCCAAATTTTTTGTGATAACATACTGTGGAAAATCTAATTGTATAATATTATTGATTATGGTAATGTGAAGCCGCATGTCATATCAACACAAATGAGATACGACAAAGAATTTAGCTTATGGCTCACTCTTGATGGGTCCGAGCATTGTTCCATATATTCTCTTGACATTCATTAAGCATTATTTTTACTTGGAGAAAAATATATTCCCTTGACGAGGTCTTAAGTTTCAATTCATATTATTTTTTTTATTTTTTTCAGACGAGCCATCCAATTAAACATGACAATGCTCGAATTTAACTTGGACCGATAGCTATTGTCAAAATAAGAAGAAGAATTAAAATGAGTCGAAGTTGGTTAAATTTTTTAATTTGTTAAAAATTAATATTTTCCTTACTATCTTTACAATTATTTCCAACATCATTTTTTTTTTAGATTTTAATTATAAACAAAGAGTGTACATCCCTCCCGTAACTACTCAATCTAGTCATTAGTATAAGATAAACATAATAAAGAAATTGAACTATTAAATGGATCTTATGTTGAAGACTGGAGGTAGTATTAATTAAAAGAAAGAGGGATTCCATTCGAGTAGTTTAAAAAAAAAATGAATAGGGAGAATGGCATTTAAAGGCCAATACGGAAAGCAACAGATGAAATGAGAACATGTATACAACTTAAACTTCAAAACTCATAACTCAAATAGATACGTTTAGCTGTTCACAACCTAAAAGTTCTCATTTCACAACACTCGTATTGTTTACTTTGGAATTAAATATTCTCATATATGTGTAATATTATATTACCATTTCTATGATTTAAACTAGTGAGTTAGCTCAATCTGAATAACCACTAACAACAACAACTAGCCTTATGCAAGTAACAAAATAGGATTGGCTATGAATCTAAATAACAAAGTTAAATAAAGAAAATAAAGGACAAGATCTAATAATTATCCACTCTATAGGATAATTGCCGGATTGATGAATCTTTCTTGCAATTTTTAGATCAAACCTATCAAATAACGAAATAAAGAAAACGTAGGACTTTTCGATTGGCTAAAAATAAAATGTCTTCTTGGCATGATTCTCTTCACTGTCACTATCCGAATGTCCACTAGTTTAAGCTTAATTTTTTTTCCAAATTTTTTGTGATAACATACTGTGGAAAATCTAATTGTATAATATTATTGATTATGGTAATGTGAAGCCAGCATGTCATATCAACACAAATGAGATACGACAAAGAATTTAGCTTGTGCCTCACTCTTGATGGGTCCGAGCATTGTTCCATATATTCTCTTGACATGCATTAAGCATTATTTTTACTTGGAGAAAAATGTATTCCCTTGACAAGGTCTTAAGTTTCAATTCATATGATTTTTTTGATTTTTTTTTGGCAGACGAGCCATCCAATTAAACATGACAATGCTCGAATTTAACTTGGACCGATAGCTATTGTCAAAAGAAGAAGGAGAAGAATTTTTTAATTTGTTAAAAATTAATATTTTCATTATTATCTTTATAATAAATTCCAAAATTATTTTTTTAGATTTTATTTATAAACAAAGAGTGTCCATCCTTCACGTAACTCTTTGTGACACTCGTCCTTTTTACGCCTTTATTTATCGAGTTATAGCGCAAGGCATTGACTTAGTTTGGACGACTTAATTGTGGAATAAAAAGTTTCTTAATATAACTTAGTTATAAAACATGAGAATAAATTTTTCGATATATGAATCTATCCCATAAGGGAATCTTAATACAATAAACCAAAATATACAAATGATAAACAAATTAGTACTGTCCAACTCCTTATACTATCACAAAAATCTCTTCTACTGTAATCCTTACAGCTGCATCTTTCCTCTTGATCTCGATGCACTAGTTGTCTCTTTCATGCGATCTGGAGTTCAAATAAATGAACCTCAAGGGTAACAGTTAATCTTATTTGCAAATATGAAATATAAATGACAACATATCATATGTTAAACATGGAATAATTCACAGAAAATAAGTCACACCGTAACCGCAGTTATCGGTCAAGGACTGCAGCCCCCATTTTAGGACACGTAGCCCCAATCCATAGCTAGGATACACATGCACAATTATTTAGCAATCATGGTTAGTCATACATGAATATATGCATACAAACTAATAAGATAACAGTTACCCACCTCGAGCTTGAATCCTTAATTCCGTTCGGAGGTGTTGGGATCAGTAGACGTGTCAAGGTATGCCTATAAATGTTTATCATTATCATTAGTCTTGTTGGCATCACAAAGTACCTAACTATGCGACTTGATAATAATACCCTTTTTATAAAGTCGTTCATTCCTACATAAAGATGTTTATCGAATCCTTAAAGGATGCCGAGTTGGAGATATGGTGTATGGGTTGAGAAGGTTACGGCTAATAACGGGTGTCGGGATAGTGTTAAAGTGATGAGTTGTGTGGTTGTCGGGATTGAGTTTGTGTGTGTATGGGTTGATGTGGTGAGTTGTGGTTACTGGGATCGAGTTTGTGTGTTTGAGTTAAGATGATAAGTTGTGTGATTGTCGGGATTGAGTTTGTGTATATGAGTTGGGATGATAAGTTGTGTGGTTGCTGGGATCGAATTTGTGTATATGGGTTGATGTGGTAAGTAGTGGTTGCCGGGATTGAGTTTGTGTGTATGAGTTGAGATGATAAGTTATGTGGTTGCCGAGATTGAGTTTGTGTTGTATGTGTTGATGTTGTGAGTTGTGGTTGCTGGGATTGAGTTTGTGTATATGGATTGATGTGGTGACTTGTCATTGCCGGGATTGAGTTTTTGTGTATAGGTTGATGTGGTGAGTCGTTGTTGCTGGGATTGAGTTTGTGTGTATGGGTTAATGTGACAGGTTAATAAAGGATGTCGGAGTCGTTTCCTATGGTTTTCAAGTGTGTAGCGTTTTATCAGTATATCGGCAAAACACCGGAAAAATTTTAGTTTCCATACCTATATGCATACTACCCAAGTTTTCCTTCCCCTATCATGCATATAGAACATTGATATATGTATATTGGAAACACTAATCTATCTTTCTTCAACACAGCCCCAGATTTATGGTTTCTGCATCAGAGAATTCTTATGGCTTGGTTTCTATGTTTCCTCTAGCATAAACTTGCTGGGTTTATTCCTACGGTTTATTACTCATAAGCTTCGCTAGAAATTGATAGAAACTAGAAGGAAGGAAGTCTCGATGATTACCTTTAGTTTGCTAGCTCGCACGTTGTGATATTTGTAACATCCCAGATTTTGAGATTTTAAAGTTTGAATAATATATGGAGATTTGTTATGGAATAATCTTGGCATAAATATTTTAGAGGTAATATTTTAAGACCAAAAGAAATTTAATTGAGAAAGAAAATCCTTAAATTCAATAAAGGATTTAATTTTAATAATTATCCAATACTTGCAAAGATGAGTCTTGAAGAGAATCAAATGAGATAATTTTTCAAAATAGCCTAACACATATTGCAGACCCAAAACGCAAAAGCCCAAAGACACATATAATACCAACCCATTAAGTTATTCCCAGCCCACTACCTTCTAGTTAACCTAACTAGATTACTCCCTCTGCACATACAAAGCCAAACACGTTAGAAATCACCAGCGGTTTCCACGGGTCACGCAGACGGCAATAGTCGCCATACTTCTCCGAACTCCACCATACATTTTGAACTCAACGTCATCTACCTCTAAATATTTCCAGTGGACCGGACCTTGGGTCCTTATATAATTGTTGTTCCTAGAATTTCATTCACTCTCCTTACTGCAACCAAAACCAAGAACAAGAGCGAAAGAAAGAGCTGATAGAAAGGAATATGGAAAGAGATAGAGAGTTTCAACCACCTTCATTCCCCTGTTTTGAGCTAGCAGTAGTAAGGGCTTTGGTTTTAGCTGGATCTCTATCATTCAGATCAGCAACTGAAGGTGAATCATTTGGTATCTTCCTTCTAATTTCCTCCAGTTTTTCCAACGCCATGTTTGAGTAGTAAACCATAGAAACCAAGCCATAAGAAATTCTCTGTTGCATGAATCGTAAAGCTGAGGTGGAGCTGTGTTGAAGCAATATAGATTTTTGTTTCCAAAATACATATATCAACTTTGTATATGCATGACAAGGGAAGCAAAACTTGGGTAGCATATATATGTTTGGAAACCAAAAGCTTTGCTATATATTGGAAAACCGTGAGAAACGACCCCGACATTCTCTAATAACCCGTCACTTTCCTTAGCATGTATACTCTTACATGATCCCAGAAATCTCCCTTAACCCGTCCACCTTCCACCATCATCTACCTTATATCTCGAACCCGGCAATTTCCCTTAACTTATCACCTCAACCCATACACCATATCTCAATCCGGCAACTACTCGTAACTCATCAACTCAACCCATACACACAAACTCAATTCCAGTAACCACACAACTTATCATCTCAACTCATACACACAAACTCAATCCTGGCAACCACAACTTATCATCCCAACTCATACACACAAACTCAAACCCGGCAACCACAACTCACAACATCAACACGTACACACAAACTCAATCATGGCAACGAAAACTTACCACATCAACCCATACACACAAACTCGATCCTAGCAATGACAACTCACAACATCAACCCATACATACAAACTCGATCCCGGCAACGACAACTCACATCATCAACACATACACACAAACTCGATCCCGGCAAAGACAACTCACAACATCAACACATACACACAAACTTGATCCCGACAGTGACAACTCACCATATCAACCCATACACACAAACTCGATCCCAGCAAACTCAAGATGAAGTTTGTCTTTGGTAAGTTGAAAAGCCTACTATCAAAGACAAACTCGAGTTTTGGATGTGAAACTCAAGTTTGGACTTGACAGAGTAGCTCAATTTTTATAAACTAAGCCAAACTCTAGTTTGCGTAGGCAAACTCGAGTTTGTGAGACACAGAGCACTCTAAGTTTTCACAATCGACAAACTCGAGTTTAGTCTCTAAAATCCAGTTGTACCAACCGAGAGATATTTTCTAAAGTAAGCAAAACTCCAGTTTGTGTGGGCAAACTCGAGTTTTGGTCATACAGAGAGCTTCCAATACATTTGAACTATGCCAAACTCGAGTTTCCCTTTGTAAACTCCAGTTTGTGCTAGTTTCAGAGTTTTTTTTAAGTGTTTGTAAACTTGACCAAACTCGAGTTTCATTTTATAAACTCGAGTTTGTGCTTGGCCGAGAGTCTTAATGCTTTTCATCCTGAGCAAACTTCAGTTTGTTATGACAAACTCGAGTTTGTACTTGGCCAAGAGCTTTCTAAGTTTTCCATGTTTTGAGAAAACTCGAGTTTGTATTTGTAAACTCGAGTTTATGTTTGGCAAAAAGACTTTAAGTTTTACACACTTTGAGAAAACTCCGGTTTGTTCAAAAAAACTCCAGTTTTCACTTTGCGAGAGAGTTTTCAAAGGTCTTCAATTTTAAAGAAAACTTGAGTTGAGTTTTGTCAACTCGAGTTTACGCCAAGCGAGAGTTTTTGAAAACTCCAATTAAGATTTACAAACTCCAGTTTTGATCCTTTGGACTTAAACATGTTTTCACTATAGAAGTCCAAAACTCGAGTTAGTCATTAATTCACTCGAGTTTTGCTCATATTCAAAAAGGTGCTTCAAAGATGAAATCGTGACGTTCCTCTGTGGATGAAGTAAACTCGAGTTTCATTTTGAAGCTCCAGTTTAGGCTTTTGAAGGAAAGTTACAAACTCTAGTTTGTATGAATAAACTCGAGTTTGTGTCGCACAGTTTGAAAATCAAATTGCTCAAATTTGTGAAATCTTCATATTTGATCTTAATACTTCTTATCATCACTCATTACTATTCCTAACTATGTTTAATAAGTTTGTTAGTGAGTTTCAGATGGTTTAGAAGATATTAAATGAAGATCTGAACAAGAGCAAAAAGTGACATCAGACATTTATTGCAATGTCCAGAAAGCTTGCACCCTTTTGGACAGTCATTCCACACACGTCGCAAAGGGATTAATGTTTCCTTTCCCTATCCAGTAGTTGCTCTTCCAATGGATTAATTTCAAGGGAAGTCAACTCTAATCCTCTGAGCAACTGGATTAACTGAAGAGTAGAGAGATAAGAGTCCAAAGTGTTCCTAATCAACTCAGCAATGTCTCCAACAGTTACATTAAAGAATCCAATGGTCGTCTAATGCTCTCTTCATATAAATAGAGTTGCATTCAAGTCTTCACAACAGCTAATCTGTGGAAAATGAAAAATTATTCAAGTTTCCAACTACTCTTTCAGTTTCTACTGTAAAGTATTTTTTGTTACATTTGCACTTCAGTGATTATTATTATCCACTCTTAGAGAGAGTGTCATTTATTGAAATCATTCATTGTAAGAATCTCAAGTCGCGGGACTTGGAGATTGGATTATTTGATTACAACTTGTAAGGGGGAGTAAGTTCTAGTGAGAGAATTACTCTGAGAGTTACAGAGTGTGTAATTATTTGAGTTAGTGAAATCCCAGAGTGTCTGGGGACTGGACGTAGGTCAAGAGGTTAGACCGAACCAATATAAATTTGTTGTGTCTTGCTTCTTCTTCTCTTACTCTGTTCTAGTGTTCAAATAATAGAGCACTTTGAAAAGAATTTTTAAAATCCCCAAGTCACCCCCTCTTGGTGATTTGCTCCACTTTCACTCACCACATCAACCCATACTCACAAACTCAATCCCCACAACTACACAACTCATCACTTTAACCCATACATTTTAACACGATCCCGACACCCTCTATTAGTTGTAACCTTCTGTAAGTTCTGGCTGAACCCAAGAGGGGGGTGAATTGGGTGAAGTATAAAAATTTAGATTCTTTGAAAATCTTTTCGCAATTCAGCAAATTCAACTTGTATAACAGAAGTGAGTTATAAATCAATTGACAAACATTCGAATGTAAATGCTGGAAATATAAGAGATAAGGGAAGAGGATGTGCAAACTGATTTATACTAGTTCGGCCCAATCCTTGACCTACGTCCAGTCCCCAAGCCTCACTTGGGATTTTCAATCCACTATCTTTGTTCAACTTGATTACACGTTCTGTAACTAAAGCAACCCTCTCTCTAGGATTCACTCCCCCTTACAACCGTAATCAACACACGCTTGATTACACACTCGTACTCAAGTAATCCTCTCACTAGGATTCACTCCCCTTACAAGTTGTAATCAATACAATGTATATCCCACTCAAGATTACCCAATCTTGAGTAACTCTCGAATAGAAAGATAATGTGTTTACAATAAATCTCCTCTCTCGAAGTGAATAGATAAACACTGAAGATCAAATACAAATCACTTCACTCTCTAAGTTATCTAAACATGTAAAACAGAGTGTAAATGATGAGAAAGCGAGTATCAAGATGTTGGCGTGTAAGCTTGTATCTCCACGTTTTTCGCTTGAATCTGTCTTCTATTTATAGGTAGAGATCAATATATGACCGTTGAGAAGATTCAATGACCGTTGGATAAAGAAATATAGTCTGTTAGAAACTAGCCGTTAGAACTTTTGCACAGTTTTCGATGTTCGACACAGATCGATATTTTGAAGATTTGCATCTAATCCTTCGTTTAATCACCTGAAACTTGTACACAAATGATATAAGAAGTGTTATAAATCATTTGGGTAATCATCTGGATGTTTATCAAAAGAATCAGGATTTTCGAAACGCTGATTTTCTGAATGCGAGATGAAAACTCGAGTTTTGACTTGGAAACTCGAGTTTTGCTTTCGCTGGACTTTGTTGAGTCTTCTTGAAATAACTGTCAACTTTCGAAGACCATATCTCTCTGGTATGAACTCCGTTTTGGTCCATTCAACTCTTGATGGAAAGCTCTATGAGTCTACTTTCAAATGCCACCGATTTCAGCTCAATTGGATTTGTAGTTTGTGAGTTACACTCAAAACATTGAAGCTTGGTTTTCTGTGTGGCGTGGATTTCTATGTCAACTTCCACAATTCATATCTCCTTGATCTGAACTCCTTTTGGGCTTGAATTATATATCAAAATGACGCATTTGGAGTCTAGTTTCATATTCCTTTGGTTTCGTCTCAATCCGATCTCTGGTTTGTGAGATATCATCGAAATACTAGAGGTCACCCGTGCTGAACGTGAAACAGAGTTGCTGAAGAGCTGATTCTGGCATTTGGAAACTCGAGTTTTGCCTTGAAACTCGAGTTTTCTTAGTCCAGAGAGGCCAAAGATGCTGAAGACACCCCAAACTCGAGTTTTGAGTTGCAAACTCGAGTTTTGAGTTCCAAACTCGAGTTTTGTATTCCAAACTCGAGTTTTCTCCTATCCGAGAGGCAAATCACTACAGCGAAGTAGGAAACTCGAGTTTTGACTTGGAAACTCGAGTTTTCTCATCCCGAAGCTGATTTTTGCTGACTTTAACTCCAAATTGAGCCATTCCAACTTCCATATGATCTTGGATGCTTCTAGCTTCAATATAAGAACTTGGATAATTAAATCTTCATTCCATCTTCCAACTTGATCATTCTTCTTCATTTAACTTGGGCTCATCATTCTTTGCGGCTTCTACCTTCTTCAATATCCATAAAGTGATGAAGCTTCATTCCAACTTCGCTTATCATAGAGACTTCCAGTATCACTTGGATAATTAAATCTTCATTCCATCTTCCAACTTGATCATTCTTCTTCATTTAACTTGGGCTCATCATTCTTTGCAGCTTCTACCTTCTTCAATATCCATAAAGTGATGAAGCTTCATTCCAACTTCTGCTTATCATAGAGACTTCCAGTATCACAAGAACTTGAATGTTGATATTCCTATTATATTGTGCAAGTTTTTTTGATAACATCTTTCTCTAGTCTCTTCTCTTCTTCTTGGTCATCCTCCAAAAGCTATTGATAACATCTTGCTTCCTTGACAATCTCTGCAAGCTCTTCTTTCTTTAATTCCTTATCTCCTTCTTGATTAATCTCTATAATTCAACTTGGATTAATCTACATTAAATACAGCAGTTAGTCAATCTAGGAGATAACTATATTACTCAATCTTTTTGCTTTTAATAATGGCACTATATAAGACATCATCAAAACTAATCATAACCAACACCTTCTCAGCCCATACATCATATCTCCAACTCGGGATCCTCTAAAGATTCGATAAACGTCTTTATGAAGGAATGAACGAATTTATAAAAAGGATATTATTATCAAGTCTCATAGTTAGGGACTTTGCGAGACCAGAGAGACTAATGACAATGATAAACATTTATAGGCATACCTTGACACCTCTACTGATCCTTGCACATTCGATCAAATTAAAGATTAAAATTTGAGGTGCGTAACTGTTATCTTATTAGCTTGTATGCATATATTCATGTATGACTAACCATGATTGCTAGATAATTGTGCATGTGTATCCTAGCTATGGATTAGGGCTGTGTGTCCTAAAATAGGGCTGTGTGTCCTAAAGAGCTTCGGTCCTTGGCTGATAACTACAGTTACGGTGTGACTTGTTTACTATGAATTATTCTATGCTTAACATGTGATATGTTGTCATTTATATTTCATATTTGCATATAAGATTAACTGTTACCCCTGGGGTTTATCCATTTGAACTCCAAATCGCATGAGAGAGACAGGTAGTGGATCAGGATCAAGTAGAAAGATGCAGCTGTAAGGATTACAGCAGAAGGGATTTTTGTGATAGTATAAATAGTCAGACTGTACTAATTTGTTTATCATTTGTCTATTTTTGGATTATTGTATTAAGATTCCCTACAGGATTTATTCGTATCGCGAAAAATTTATCCTCAAGTTTTCAAACTAAGTTATTTTAAGAAGTTTTTTATTCCGCATTTAAGTCGTCCAAACTACTTTGATGCCTGTATGCTATAACCCTAATAAATAAAGGCGTATTTAAGTAAGGGTGTCACAATCTTCACTAGAATCGCACACCCCTATTTTTCAGTGCAAAACGTAAAGGAAGATGAACAAGGATCTTTCACAAATGACTCTTTTTCTTTTTCGCTCTCCCACTCACTCTTGGTCTCGATTTTTGGTTGCAGAAAGATGAATGAATGAAATTTCAGGAACAACACTCATATAAAGACTTAAGGGTCTGGTCCAACTGAAAATATTCAGAGATAAATGGTGCTGAATTCAAAATGTATAGTGGAGTTCTAGAGAAGTATGGATCATCTGATCTTGCGTCCGTGAAAATTGTTGTGCTCTCTGCTACTTTTACGTGTTTCAGCTTAATAGATATTAGAGAAATAGGATTATATATATATTTTGTTGTCTTCTCCACTGTCACGTGTGACGCCCTGTCTTAATATGCCTATATTTATCAGAGTTTAAGCGCATAGTGAACGAAATGATTTGGACGAATTAATTGCGGAATAAAAAATTTCTTAAAATAACCTAGTTTGAAAACATGAGGGTAAAGTTCTCACGATTCGAATCTATCCCCTAGTAGGATATTAATACAATAATCCAAAATAGACAAGTGATAAATGTTAATTACAATCCAACTACTTAATTATAGCAAAATATCCCTTCTGTTGTATCTCTTACAGCTACGTCTTTCCTCTTGAACCCGATCCACTACCTGTTTCTTTCATGCGGTCTGAAGTTCAAATGAATGAACCTCAGGGATAATAGTTAATCTTATATGCCAATATGGAATGTAAAAGACAGTATAACACATGTATTAGCATAGAATAATTCACAGTAAACAAGTCGCATTGTAACCGCAATTAACGGCCAAGGACCACAGCTAACAGCCAAGGACCGCAGCCCTTCGGACATGCAGCCCTGTGCGACATGCAGCCTCAATCCATAGCTAGGATACATACATGCAAAATTATCTAGCAACCATGATCAGTCATACATGTAATACATACATACAAGCTAATAAGATAACAGATGCCCACCTCAAACTTGAATCCTTAACTTTGTCTGAAGATGCTGGGATCAGTCTGGGTAGTGTGTGGTATTAGTCCGGGTAGTGTGGTATCAGTCCGAGGTAGTGTGTGGTATCAAGGATGAGGTATCACAATTCAAGATAGGTACACTTCAAAAATTCATATCTCTCTGGATACAACTCCGAATAAAGCATGTGACCTATCAAATTAAACCTTGTTGTGTGCACTTAATTTCTGGAAAATTTCATGACAAAAATCGATCATTTACTATTCCAAAACTCCTCACGAAAATCACTGTTCATTTCTGAAAAATGACAAATTTCCAGTTTTGCTGTCAAACTTTGAAAAATCATAACTCCCAACCTACACATCCATTTTGGCTGTTCTTATGCTCGTTTTAAACCTTATTGAGTCTACTATCTACTGTAAAACTTTTGTGGAAAAACTCAAAGGTTTAACTATGAAACAGAAACACACAATATTCTCTATTTTTCTGGTCTGAAAACAGAGCCTGTTTATATTCTCTACGTTTTTCCTACTAACCAGACAGCTAGTAGCAAACTAAAACCGTGAAAATAAGAAGGAAAAAGCTTAAGGAACTCACCTTAGTTGATTCCTCAAGCTTCACGATCACTCCTTTGCTTTTCACCAGTCGTGGCCCTCTTCTCTCTTTCTCACTTTCTCACTTTTCTCTCTTGTTCTCAGTTTCACTTGAGCTGAGCAAAGTGAATGAATGAAAATCAAGGAACAATACTTAATAAGAATGTATGGAGAGTCTGCTGTCATGAGCGTTTAAGCCGATGGAGGGGTATGGGTGCTTCTGATCTTGCGTTGTGAGTTAATCATGCTGAAGAGGTATGTCTAATGACTTTTACTGATAGCTCTCCACTGCCACGTGCTTCAGCTGAGGGAGCTATTGGAAATAATGGGCTTTTGGTGAATATTATGTTATGAGGCCCATTTTAATACCTAATTGATTCTCTTCCAAATCTTTATTTGCAATTAGGTACTTAACTCAATTAATTGCAAATATTGGAAATAATGATAACTTTAAATCCTTAATCCTATAAATGTTTTAGGCCTGAAATTATCCTTTATGAATATTCCTTAATCTTTTGCTAAAATAAGTTTAAGGAAAAATAGACTTTAATTTCCAAATAATTACTCTCATCATTATTCTAAGCCAAAATTCATATTTAATCTCCATATATTATTCAAACTTAGGAATCCCAAAATTTGGGATGTTACATCATGTGTTTGGGCTGAAGAGAGGATAATGAAGAATGAGATGGACTTGTGTCTAATAGCTTATGGGCTAACTGAATATATGGATTTTAGGTGGTTGGGCCACTTTTAAAAATTATCCCACTTAATCCTCTTCAAGACTCATATTTACAAGTATTGGATAACTATTAAAATTAAATCCCTAATTCATTTTAAGGATTTTCTTTCCCAATTATATATCTTTTGGCCTTAAAATATTATCTCTGAAATTTTTATGCCAAAGATGATTCCATAATTATTTGTCCTTAATTTATGGGAAAATAAGCCTTAAATTCCATAATAAATCTCCATATATTATTCAAACTTTAAAATTCTAAAATTTGGGATGTTACAACTACTTAATCTAGTCATTAGAATAAGATAAACATAATAAAGAATTTGAACTATTAAATGGATCTTATGTTGAAGTCTCGGAGGTAGTATTAATTAAAAGCAAGAGGGATTCCATTTGAGTAGTTTTTAAAAAATTTGAATAGGGAGAATTGCATTTAAAAAAAGCAATAAGGAAAACAACATATGAAATAAGAACATTTATACAACTAAAACTTCAAAATTCATAACTCAAATAGATATGTTTAGCTATTCACAACCTAAGAGTTCTCATTTCACAACACTTGTATTGTTTACTTTGGATTTAAATATTCTCATATATGTATAATATTATATTACCATTTCTATGATTTAAATTAGTGAGTTAGCTCAATCTGAATAACAATTAACAACAACAACTAGCCTTATAAATAACAAAATAGGATTGGCTATCAATCTAAATAACAAAGTTATATAAAGAAAATAAAGGACAAGATCAAATAATTATCCACTCTATAGGATAATTGCAGGATTGATGAATCTTTCTTGTAAGTTTTAGCTCAAACCAATCAAATAATGAAATAAAGAAAACTGTAGGATTTTCTGATTTTTAAAAAATAAAATATCTTATTTGCATGATTCTCTTCATTGTCACTATCCAGAATGTCCACTAGCTTAAGCTCTTTTTTTCCCAAATTTTTTGTGATAAAATACACCGTGGAAAATCCAATTATATAATATTATTAATTATGGTAATTGTGAAGCCAACATGTCATGTCAACAGAAATGAGATACGATGAAGAATTTTGCTTGTGTCTCACTCTTGAGGGGTCCGAGCATCGTTACATATATTCTATTGAAATTCATTAATTATTATTTTTACTTGGGGAAAAATGTATTCCCTTGTCGAGGTTTTAAGTTTAAATTCATATGAATTTTTTATTTTATTTTTTCCGACAAGCCATCAAATTAAACATGACAATGCTCGAATTTAACTTGGACCGATAATTATTATCAAAAGAAGAAAAAATGAGTCGGAAGTTGGTTAAATTATTTAATTTGTAAAAAATTAATATTTTCATTTTTATCTTTATAATTAATTCCAACATCATTTTTTTAGATTTTAATTATAAACAAAGATTGTACATCCTTCACGTAACTACTCAATCTAGTCATTAGTATAAGATAAACATAATAAAGAAATTGAACTATTAAATGGATCTTATGTTGAAGACCGGAGGTAGTATTAATTAAAAGCAAGCAAGATTGCATTCGATTAGTTTTTTTGAAAAAAAAATTGAATTGGGAGAATGGCATTTAAAAACCAATAAGGAAAACAACATATGAAATGAGAACATGTATACAACTAAAACTTCAAAATTCATTACTCAAATAGATATGTTTAGTTGTTCACAACCTAAAAGTTCTCATTTCACAACACTCGTATTGTTTACTTTGGATTTAAATATTCTCATTTATGTATAATATTATATTACAATTTCTATGATTTAAATTAGTGAGTTAGCTCAATCTGAATAACCACTAACAACAACAACTAGCCTTATTCAACTAACTAAATAGGATTGGCTATAAATCTAAATAACAAAAATAAATAAAGGACAAGGTCAAATAATTATCCACTCTATAGGATAATTGGTGGATTGATGAATCTTTCTTGTAATTTTTTGGTCAAACCTATAAAATAAAGAAATAAAGAAAACAGTAGGAATTTCTGATTGGCTAGAAATAAAATATCTTTTTCCCATAATTCTCTTCAATATCACCGTCCGAATGTCCACTAGTTTAAGCTTAAATTTTTTTCCAAATTTTTTGTGATAAAATACACTGTGGGAAATCTAATTAATAATATTATTAATCATGGTAACTATGAAGCCAACATGTCATAGCAACATAAATGAGATACAATAAAGAATTATTATTCATATGAATTCTCTTGAAATTCATATGAATTTATAAAATTTGTTTTTCGATGAGCTATCCTATGAAACATGACAATGCTCAAATTTAACTTGGACTAATAGCTATTTCCATAAGAAGAAGTGTCATACCTCTTGTAATTACGACATTTATTAGAGTAATACAGCGAACTTTAATGAGCAACACAGGTAAAGAATAGAACACCGATAATTAAAACATTCTTGGTAATATGCTAGACTATATACAGAGTTCTCAAATGCAGTGATCCATTACATCGGTGTCAAAAGTATAGTCTAAAATAAGCTTAAATAAAATTAAACTATGAGTTCTACAACTCTATCTAACATCCAAGCGAGCCCATCAATAATATGTGCTCTTTGCCTTCCCCTTTGAACCTCGTCTGCTATCTTGACAATGTCCAAATCCTGAACTCTTGGGAATATCTGAGATTCAGTTTGAATCCCAGAGTAACAATTAATCTCACAGCCAACGTATAACAACATATGAAAGTTAACCAAAATAGACAGTCCACGCAGCATAAAACATTCAGAACATATACGTCTGAATCAGCATATGAGCAATAAATAACCATAACGCTAGACAAAACGAGTTGACTTAGATTGATAGTCCTCCTATACATCGGAGTTCTCAATTGGAACATCTAGCTAAGAATATTCGACTTGGAACTATCGAGATTTCTATCTGGAATCCACCAATGTTTTCAATCAGAAGTGCCTGAGTCGCTTGAATGCAACTAGGTTAACCACCTACGGACTATTGGTCCAATAAGTGTTACACCTAGTTCTAACCACTGGGAAGGTACTCCATAGTCAGCCCTTCCACTTAATCGAGCCACGAGTGATGCTGGTCCCAGATGGGACGGGACAAATTCAAACAGACACACACACACACACACACATATATATATATATAGTATGTGAGATTAGAGTTACTACCTTATTGCTTTATCCAAGTAGACTTCGTGAACCTCTCATGTTCCAAGAATTACGGGTTCCTATAAGAACACATTATGGACAATGGTCAATACTAATCCTAACTCTTGACATTTCAAGTGTCATCTAATACATTATAACTATACATGGAATTACAAGACTTAGGTTATGTCCATGATTTCATTGTTTCCTTTATTTTCACACATTTGACCCTATTTTCCAGAATTTGCGCTATAAATTTGAAAAATCATATCTCATAACACAAATGTCCAAATGAGGTGATTACAAAGCTTATGGACTCCTTATTAAGTCTAGTTTTAAAGAAAAATGGTTCTAGCATCTGTTCGCATGCACATCAATCCCAGTTTGATAAAATAGTAACTGTTGCCTAAATTCGTTCCAGAATTGCAGGCCATTTTATTTATAACTCGGTGTATAAAACAAATCCAAATTTAACCAATGACTTGTTAAATTAAAGCTTATTATGTATAATTTAATCCTAGAAATATCATACCCCTTGTAATTACGATATTTATCAGAGTAATACAATGAATTTTAGTGAGTAACACAGGTAAGGAATAATACATTGATAATTAAAACATTCTCGGTAATGTGCAGGAATATATACAGAGTTCTCAAATACAGTAAAGCATTACATCAGTGCCAAAAGTATAGTCTAAAATAAGCTTAGACAAAATCAAACTATAAGTTCTACAACTCTATCTAACATCCAAGTAGTATCCCGGCCCCGTCAATAATCTATGCTCACTGCTTCCCCTTGGAACCTTGTCTGCTATCCTGACCATATCCAGATCCTGAACTCTTGGAACATTTGGGATTCAATTTGAACCCCAAAGTAACAATTAATCTCATAGACAGAGTATAAACAGTATATGAAGATTAACCATAATAAACAGTCCCCACAGCATGAAACACTCAGAACAGATCATATAGATTGTCAAACCAACATATAATACCATTAACCCCTAGAGCTAGGTAAAACGAATTGGCATGTACCGAGAGTCCTCCTATACGTTGGAGTTCTCAATTGGGACACCCAATCAGGAATATTTGACTTGGAACTACCAAGAGTCCTATCTGGAATCCACCAGCGTTCTCAATCAGAAGTGCCCCAAGTCACTCAAATACAACCAGGATAGCCACCTAAGAACCATCAGTCCATTAGGCCCTACGCCTAGTTCTAACCATCGGGAAGGTACTCCATGGTCAGCCGTTCCGCTCAATCGAGCCGCGAGTGGTACTGGTCCCATACGGGACGAGACAATGACATATTTGATTCAAACAGTCATGCACAGCTATACAAAGTATGTGAGATTAGAGTTATTACCTGATTGCTTTTCTGAGTCGATTGCAAAACTCAGCTTGTCTCAGACGACAACAAGTTCCTATAAGAATGCATTAAATACTCACTTAATTCTTGACATTCCGTATTTCATCTAGTGCAATGTAGCTATCATGAGATTAATAGGCTTAAACCATGATTAAAATTCCTTTACTTGCACCATTTTCACTCATTTGGACACATTTTCCAGAATTTGTTCCGAAACGTTGAAAAATCATATCTTCTAGTATAAGTGTCGTCCAATTGAAGTGATTTAAAAACCAATGGACTACTTATTAAGTCTAGTTTCAAGGAAAAATGGTTCCAAAGCTAAGAACACGCATACCATTCCTAGTTCAATAGAATAGTACTACTACAAAAATTGGAAATTACTACCCTAAAAGACATCCTTATTAAGAAACAGAAGTAAAAAAAGAAGCTGGTGGCATTCTTGTAATTATTTGGAAGGAAGTTGACCCTTCAACTTCCTAAATTAGAGATCGGGACTTCTTAAATGGATTTTTGGTGTCCTAATATTTCTTCAGTCGCCTAATATCTGGAAATTATTCTTTCGCGCCATAGGAAATATGAGAATTTTTTGTTTGGTGTCATGGGATTTAATTTTTTGGAATAAAATTCATTTTTGGAATCTCCACACAAAAAGCACAAAATATATCAGAATTTTGTGTTTGGCCCATGGATTTTTTTTTTTCATGGGAAATATTGGCGTCCTGATTAATATTCAGGACACCAATATTAACAATAATGGCGTCCTGATTATAATTCAGGGCACCAAAGGGGAAAATAAGGCGTCCTATAAGATAATTCAGGACGCCTTTATTTCTTTTCTAACCTAAAACGCTAAAACCCTCAGCGTTTTTCAAAAACAAAAAGCTGCCCTTGTGTATTCGTGCGTGTTGGACCCCAAACTAGAGGAAGCGGCGCCGACGAAGCTTTCACAATGTCTCACTCACACTGCGGCCACACTCTTCCTCTCTTCGACTCACCCAAACCAGCATCTTCTGATCTGATCATCTTCCACTCTTCCTCTCTTCGACGCACCCTCGTAAAGCTCTTCTACACCGCTCGCCTCCAGCAACTCAACGACCATCGTTCACACCCACGGTATGGAAAGAGACACGCTTTAAAAGACAGCCCAAAATCAATTGTCAGGAGGCCTGAAATCTATGTCAACAATGTTCTGGTACGATCTGCCATCAATTTATTCTTCATATTCTTAATTTTTTTTAGCTTAGTTTATCGTCTTTAATGATGAGATTCAATCAGGCAATTATTGTTAACAGAAGGTTGTATAATGGTCATGGTTCTCTCATCAGTACTAAAACATTTGACGGCAGTGAATTTTGTTATTGTGTGTTTCGAGTGTATAGGCGAGAGTTGTTTAGTTCTATTTTGCGAACTACCTATAACTGTCCAAAGACTATAACTGACTTATCTACACTTACAGTGATGGTAACAACTAACTGTCCATTATCATGACCCAGTTAGTAGAACATGCACGATTGGTATGTTGCATATCTCATGTACTGCAAATTTTCAGATAACAGTGTCTAATTGCACTGAGCATTTCATTGTGCAATTATATGATGTGATTGCTGTCCAACTTAAGATCTTCTAATCACAATAGGCTAAGAAATGATGATGATAAGGTAGATAATGAGGGAAATAAAGTACGTAGATCAAATTTATACGCATAGATTAGTTCATCATAACCTTTTACTTCGCTCTTCACGTAACCAAAATGCATTTGAATGTTAAATGGAACACATAATATATGATCAACAACACCTTCAACATGATTGATTAACATAATTCTTTGCAACCAAAAGTTCACTTGTACACTTTTTGTCTTAGAACCGATTTGGCATAGCCGCAGGACCAAAAAAAGTTCAGTGTCAATGAAAAAAGCCTAATGGAAAAGAAAAGATACAAAAGTATGTTCAGTATAGCTTCAAATTGTAGTGGACTTTTTGGGAAAAAAAAACTACTTTTTGGAGCTTTTTGGTGTCATCACAGTGACTCTTTAACTTTTATAAAAAAGGTCTGTTCTTCTAAGACGTCTTACATCTGAGTAACTTTATATGATGCTTATTGTTTTTAGTATTTTTGGGATAACAGAAGCTGAAAACTAAGGATTTGTCATGGTTCGATTCACTCTGGTTGCACTCCTCCACTCCAGAAGTTGTTGAGCAGCTGTTTTGTTTCAATCTCTTGTTCTGGCCACCTCTCATCTGAAGTTTGCTTTGTACTTCTGTGAGAAAGGTTTGTTCTAAGATTTCAGATTTATTCTTCATTCTTCAATTTGTTATTGTCTTTGATCCTTTTCTTTGTATTTATCACGGGTAAATTATACTTATGCATTTTGCTAAGGTAAACAAATTCTCATTGCTGATTGGGTTAATTGTTTTTGTTTACCTCCTTTTCCATCTCAATCCTTAAACATAAATAGTGTGTGTAGTTTTGGTGGACTTCTCTGGTACAAGGCTGATAGTAGCCAAAATTTATTACTTTAACATCTGATAGTCACAAACTTGAGAAAACGACTTTTATTTATATTTAAGCTTTCGTAGTGTATTTGCTTATTATGGAAGTTGGATGTATTTTTATTTTTAATTCTGATTCTTTGACACAGATGTTTGTTTGTGTAATCTGATCTTGGGATCAAATAAGTGTTGTGTTTGCCAAAGTCAATCTTAAATTGAACATAACTTGTTGGGGTATTATATATAGATTCATTAAGAATCTAATATTAGTCAATAGTGCATATAAAATATTTTGAACCCTGTATATGTGACCTTAATATGTATATGCCAAGCATTTAAACCCTGTGCCCAAATAATAATAATAATAACCCACTCCCTCTCTTTCTCCACTTTCTCATTATTCAGCTTAATGTGTTAATGACTCGACTAATTGGTTTAGGGTTTGTCTTTAAAATCGAATACTTTGGAGATTTTAAGTTGGCTAGCTTAAGTTTGAACCGAATTAATTAGATTATTAATAGTTGGCTGGATAATTCCTAATTATGAACTGTTTAATCTCTTCAGACAATAGAGTGCTAGATTATAATGTTGTATTGGTATTTTTGAGACCATATAATGTCACATGATTATAATGTTGTTCTTAAACAATGATTAATTGGTAATGCTAAGTTCTTTGATGCCATTTCACCTTAATCACTGAATTTTTGCTTCTAATTAGGATTTCTATTTCTGATTTTATTAACCGCGCCGTTCTCCGTCGCTCACACTCTTGGCTCTCTCTCGCTCACTCCGCCTCTTTCCCGAAACCCAAACCCAAGTAAGCTTGTTCTTCTTGTTATTCTTGTTAAATATTGTTCTTCCACCACTATGTTCTTGTGTGCATCCTTTGGCATATATAAGTTAGTGTTACTTTTCTTCTATAGAACTCTTTCAATCTCTTCAGAGGATGCTTTCCTCCTCAATTAGAAGTCCATAATTTAATAGTTTATGACTTAGACAATTTAGCTATATTTTTATAGTTTGAATTGATGAAACTATTGGATTTAATAGTTGATATTGATCTGAATTGCCTTAGTTAGTAAGTTTTGTTGAATGAAGTTGAAATTGTTTGTTGTTGAAATTTTAGGATGTGTTACTTTTAAGGGGAAATGCTGCCGAAATTTTTGTTCAAGATTGACAAAAAAACATGTCATTCTTTAAATTGTTATAAACTTGAGTGTTGTTGGAAATGTCGTAGGTGGTATTAAAATGGGGCATAGTTGGATGAATGCTTTGAGAACTAGTGAAGAATATGGAATGGGGTGGAAGAGTTTATTGAATTTGCTAGAATGAATGTGGCTACAAAAAATGGGATGTATTATTGTCCATGTGTTAATTGCTTAAATGGGGTTCGACGGGATATTGCTACTATAAGAGATCACCTAATTTGTGATGGAATAAACCTTCGATACACAACGTGGATATGGCATGGTGAGGAGGTAACTAATAGTGTGTCCCACGAAAATGAAGTTGAGGTAGATGACGATGGAATGGAGAGAATGATTCATGATGTTTGATGAAGACCTTTTGTCATTAGCCTTGGGGTCCACAATCAACAATTAACCAAGGATTGCGTATAGGCAAACTTGATCGAATAACATCGAAACAAACAGTAAAAAGGGGGTTTTTAGTTCAAATTGAATTAAAAAAATTTAAAAGAAACGAACGAAATATTGGGAAGCAAATTAAAATCGATCAACCCAACATTCGGATTCCGAGACTTCCATCATTGAACAAAATATAAATAACCCACGTTTGGCTCGACGAACCGAGATCTCTCGCATTCGCCAGTAAAATCCCTCGACTAGACGATCGCCTAGAATATGTCCGAACAGCAAGGCGTCCCTTTGTGTGATCGCACAAAGCAAAACTTAAAACCTAGTTCCAACTCAATCCTTGGGACAAACCAAACCGAATATTAAATCTAATATTCAAACTATTTCGAAATCGGATTCGATAAGATGAAAATAGAAACGAGTTAAATCACCGATAAAGCACAAGTTCTCTGGATGAATCATGGAATCCTCACGTTGGGTTAACCACGAAGCTTAGCCAAGCATGGCTAAGCAAAATACGAAAGAAAAGATAAAGAAGAAAACCAAAAAGAAATCCTAATCAACGTAATTGAGAATATATTTTTAGCCATCTAGTCTAACCTATAAATAGGAAACACTAGGGCTACAAGATTGCCCCAAAAATAGGAAACCTCTAAAAATAGAAAACCTCTAAGAATAGGAAACCTCTAATAAATGGTCTTTATTACAAAATTCGAGCAGAATAAAAATCCAGAAAAATGGCTCTTTCTTTAGCTCCAATTTCGTCCATCTTCTTGTCCTAATCAGCCTTCCAACTCTTCATAACAATTGTAGCTCTCTGAATCATCTAAAAAGGGAAAGAAGAATCAGGCTAATCAGATATATAGATCAAAAGTTATGGCAAAAATACTAAATCACTATAGGGTAAAGGGTCTTAAATGCCATGGAAGTTTTCACTTTGGAGCGCTGGTAAGACGGAAGTTTTTTTTGGCTCTTATTTGCCCTGGAAGTATCAAAATCGTAGCAAAAATGCCCCTACCGTGACGGAGTTGCCACGTGGAGCGTTAAATGAACACTTGGCGTCTGATGGAAGGCCACGTAGGATGCAAACTAGACATTTGGTTGACACTTCATCTCCTGGTCTCACACGTATTAGAGCCACAGAAATTAGGGCACACAGATGGAGGCAATTAAATCGATGGTGAAAGGAATGTAAGAACACCAGAACGTGAAAGAGGAATCGGGAACACCTGAAGGCGCAATTGGTGAACAATGGTGAAATAGAGCGAGGAAATCGGAACATAGTGGGGCACAAGTACTTTGTGAGCTAGTGAGCAGTCCGATTGGGAGGAAGACAACAGTGAAAGTGTGATTGTGTGGCTCCTGTGCTATCTCAGTCGGTATTTAGCAAAGATTCGTCCTCGATCTTCAGGTAAAGTTTAGAAAAGATGTAAAGCATATTTTTTTGTTGAGCTTTCTTGCTTTATGCGTTCAATAGTGGAATACCGAAGTGGCCCTTTATCTTTTTTCCTTTTTCCTTTGGCACGTTGTGTTTTGTCTCGCTTGCGTGATGGTGGTTGGGATAAATTAATGTAGGGTAAAGTTTTAATGGCAATAAAGGGTAGTGGTGGTCCGTCGGTGGTGTAAACGGTGGTCCGGAGGGGGGGGACCGACGAGCATTTCCAAGATGTGGTTGAGGGGAATATATTTCTTAACGAAGCGAGATGATTTCGAGAGAAGCGAAGGTGATGAAGTGTTTCTTTGAAATAGGAGACGATAATGGAGACAACGCAAGGGTAACTCCAAGCGAAGGTGAAGGTGAGGACTATGGTGAGGATGAAGACGACACCGACTCGAGGGTGATGCGATGGTGAGGATGAAGACTGCATTCGAGATAGGGATGAAGGTCTCGCGAATTTCATCGTGGGTGACACATTTGCAAACAAGAAGGAGGTAGTTGCAGCCATTAATAACTATGCCATCCATGTCGGAGTGAAGTTGAGGATAGTTAAAAGTGACCCTTCAAGAATTCTAGTCCGATGTCAACAAGGGTGCCCATTTGTGTTGTATGTGTCGAAAGATGGGACACATCCAGGCTTTAAATTGAAGACTTTGTTGTTAGAACATAGTTGCAGTAGGGTTTTTAAGAATACTAGGGCATCTGTGAAGTGGTTAGCTGACTGGTTCAAGAAGAAGGTGCAAGAGAGGCCAAATTATAAAGTGGCAGACATGAAGAAGGATGCGGAACAGGAATTGTTGGTAAGTGTTAGCATATACAAGTGTAAAAGAGCGAAGCGGTTAATTGTGGAGGGTTTGGAAGGAAGTTACATTGATGAGTTCAACCACCGGAAGCTTATCGTAATGAGTTGAGGAAGTCAAATCCGGGGTCAGATGTGTCTGTTGAACTAAGCAAAGAAGCGCTTCAAAATGGAAAAAGGGTCTTCAGCCGGTTGTACCTATGTTTCAATGCTCAAAAGGTAAGTCTTGCCATAAGATTTTGATTAATTTTCCTATGTTTCTCAGCTTTAGGATGCTTGCATGATTTAATTGGTTTTCGTTTGTTGTTGGTTTTGGCGAGACGGGTTGGAAGGCGGGATGCGAGGCCAATCATCGGTGTTGATGGTACTTTCCTCAAAGGGAACGCACGTGGCATCATGTTAACAGCTCGGGTCTTGATGCGAACGATGGGTTATATCCCATTTTCAGGGATTACACAAAAGGAGAACAAATTAAATTGGAAATGGTTTTTGCAATGGTTGAAGAAGTCTTTAGACTTGGGAGATGGAGAAAAAATAACAATTATGTCGGACATGCGAAGGTAGGGTATGCTCTATTTCATATGGTGTTTATGTAATGGTTCATAGCGATATGTTGTTCGTACAATTCTTTGCGGGGTCTACTTGTCTTGTTTCGGAGGTGTTGCCTTTATCGAGCAACGATTATGTGCTAGACATATATATGCGAACCGGAGCAAGAGCTGGGGAGGTGGTGAGTTGAAGAAGAAGTTCTTCTCTTGTGCGTGGAGCACATTTGAAGAACAATTCCATGATAACCTTAAGCGGATATGCCGCACTAAGTGAAGGAGCAGCGAAGGCAAATGCCGTCTCCTATCCGTACAATCATGGGTAAGGGCATATCTTAGTTGTAGGCCTCTATCCGGATTGTTGATAACAATCTCGGTGAGAGCTTCAATGCTTGGGTAGATGACTTTAGGTATTTGCCCATAATTAGGATGATTGAGGGGATGAGAGTAAAGTGATGACCAAGTGGGCCGAGAAATTTGAAAAAAATGTTTCTAGATGGAAAGGAAATTTTAGTCCCAAGTGCATAGCTTTGTTTGAGGACAACAAGCGGTTGTCTATGAGATGTCAATTTTTTTCAACGGTGATGATGGATATGAGGTAACCGAGGGGTGATGACAAACATATCTTGTCTTCATAAGCGCAAAGAGGTGCTCATGTAGGGTATGGGACTTGGTGGTGTCCCTTGCCAACATGCAATTTGTGCCCTATACCATGCCCAAGTAGACCCGGTGAACACGAGATATCTAGGTTTTTCCATAGGGATACATACATTGCCGGCTATAGAACTAAGTTCCAACTTGTTAGGGGAGGACATTTTGGGGAAATCATCCATATGAACCTATGGAACCCCCACCGTGACAAAAATGCCGGGAGACCAACAAAGAGGAGAATTAGGACTAAAGAAGGTGAAAGGAGAAGAAGAATAGTGGCTGAACCACAAGAGACGAGAACAAGCTCCCGAAACCACCCCGATGTGCCAACTCCACGGCCCGGAAAAGGCAGCAAAAAAGGGGAGTGCTTCAAAGTGTACTTTGTGTCATCAGGCGGGACATAATCGAGCAACTTGTGAAGATGTGAGTCTCACATGAACGCTTCTTACACAGACTTTACAAATTAATTTCTTACTTTTTTTCCTTATTGCAGCGGCCGAGTACAAGTGCAAGTACAAAACGAAAGAGGACTCCTAGCAGACTCTCAAAGCCACTCCGGACACCCGGCCGTCACGGCGCGGCTCGCTCGATCATTTATCACATCAAGACCTCGTGGTGGACGAGCTTTCTACAAGAGCGAGTTGTGGCCGGGATGGGAGTCCAAATTGATGAAGACTCGGGAGGAGGTGTATACAATGTACGTTGTATTATTTAGCTTCAATTGCATCTCTTTGTTTTGCGGTTATCTTTACTGATTTAGGGTTTTAGGGTTTTAGGAATGGTTCTATGTGTTTATCTTGAAGCGCATCGGTGTGTGTAGCATCATTGTAGTTGTTTTCATGTTGTTGCTCAGTGTAGTTCTGTTTTACAGTTATTTGTTGCTCACTCTAGATGTCAGTTCTGTTTTTGCATCACTGTTGCTGTTGTTGTTCATTATGCCTTTACTTTTTTGTGCTCTGAAATCACTAAATCAATGTTTTTGCATCACTGTTGTTCATCTGTTTTTGTAGCCTGGAATGCAATCCAGCCGTATGATTCATGAAGGTACCCCAGTTGATGCTATGCAACATGATGAACATGTGGAGACTACATTCCCCATCCCTAACCATCACACTATGCGAATGACACGCGGCATGTATAGGTCAAGCAATCGAGCATGGTTATCGGTTGTGAAGATGCATGCGGATGCTTCCACACAACCGACCCCATCAAATCTCCCCTGTCACGCTGGGACTCATGTGGCGAGGAGCACGGCGATGCCAACATCTCGGTTTCTAGCACATAGGGACCAAACCATAGCGTCGACAAGGAAGAAATGTCCACCTACAAGAGGCAAGGGAAGGGGTCGGCACTAATGGCTCTGCATCAGTGTTTTTTTGTAATTGGTTGTAATGGTCAGCCAAGTGTTTTGGTTTTCTAGACAAGTGTGGCTATAATGTCTGTTGTAATTGGCTACCAAGTCCATTGGTTGTAATGGTCTGCCACATTTTTGGTTTTGTACTGCTTGTCTAGCTCTATGGTTTGATCTTGTGACTTTTTTGGTTGTAATTGTCATCTCATTGATATGTTGTTCATGTAATGGTTCAGTAACTGTCATGTATTGACTCCCAACAATTCTGTAATTACTTAGGTGTTGGCTAATTTATCAGTATTTAGTTCATGTTTTGGCCACTTCCCAACTACTCTTTGTTCATGTATTGCCCACTGGTTCGTTTAGGTGAACAAATTATATTGGTTATCAATTTTTGCTTGTTTTGGCCACTTTATGTGTGGTTTATTCAAGTTTTCTATCTTTGGATGCAACTGGTGTAATTAATTTGTTGGATGCAAATGAATCATTTTTGCATTAAGCACAAGTCGATGTAAATTACAATGTTTAACATAAATTTCTATTGTCTTGTAATTTGGGCTGCTTGTACATTACGTATTCTGATGAGTTTCCATAAATGAGCACAATTAACTTCATATAAACTAGTGTAATTACATACATTAGCCATCAGTAAAGTTAGCTGTAATTAGATATATCAACCATCAGCAAAGTACATGAGTTGCCATAAAATACCACCATTAACTTCATATATTTGGGATGCAACTTACAATCAGTTTAGGATTACAACTAGCTCACTTACATTACACAATTTTAACACAAAATGTACACAGCAATCAACAACCAAGTGAATACCAAGCCACAAATTGCTACTCCCATTCTACCTTCAACCTTCTTCAATCTACTCTCAACCTTCTCCATACACAAACAGATGTCAGAGATTTCTTCTTCAACATTTACATCTACTTGATTATCAATTCTTCTCCTCTGCAGCACATTGCCATCATGATAACTATCCACATGACCAACAAGCTCGTTATTCACCTCAGATCGCCTTGCACCCATTTCACCATCATGCCATTGGAAGAAGCCACACCCAATGCCCTAGAGAATCAGCAGCCCTTATCACCATCATCGCCATCGGTGAAATTTAACTAACATCCATGAAGTAAATGAACACTAACATACCTTTTGATAGTTTCGATGACCAAAGAATCTTCGCCCTAGGTTTTGCTTGGTCGACGATGTACACGGAAGGAGCCACCATTCCACGGTGATAGATCCTCGTCGGTCCGCGTGTGCGGTTGTCGACCTCCTCGTCTTAACCTCGCCGCCCCCACGGCTCCCATTCATGGAACTTGCCGAAAAATCACCCATCGTTAAGCAAATCGGTTCGATTTTTCACCTCGCCTCTCGATCCAAGCTTTCGTTTCCCACCTTCGTCTTATGACCAGCTTTTAACGTTCAAATCGAGCAGGGAGAGCAGGAGATGAAGTGTCAACCAAATGTCCAGTTTGCATCCTACGTGGCCTTCCATCAGACGCCAAGTGTTCATTTAACGCTCCACGTGGCAACTCCGTCACGGTAGGGGCATTTTTGCTACGATTTTGATACTTCCGGGGCAAATAAGAGCCAAAAAAAACTTCCGTCTTACCAGCGCTCCAAAGTGAAAACTTCCATGGCATTTAAGACCCTTTACCCATCACTATAAATCTGGAATTTAATCATAAAGAATGAATCAAATCCAATTAAAAGCTCAAAGCCCAATTAAGTAATAAAATCCATTATTTATTAACTAAACAATCCTAAATTTATTCACCAAGAGATACAAATAAGTGTAATAATATTCAATCATCAATGTTGAGGTTGAATCTTTTCACAACCGCATGAATATGATAGCGTGCGGAGTGATGCAGAAACACCTTTGTTCCCTGGGTGTACTAAGTATACACGGTTGACAGGGACGTTACATTTAGTCAACTTAAAGGCAACTTGTGGGTGGACCGATAGTAGTTTCACGTTACTGCTTCAATTGTTGTGTGATATGTTGCCAGACGATAATGTACCTCCAAATCGAATGTATGAGGCCAAGAAAATCTTGTCTTCAATGGGTATGAAGTATAAAAAGATACAAAGTTGCCCTAATGACTGTATATTGTACAGAAATAAGTATGAAGGCCTGAGTAATTGTCCGAAGTGTAAAACTTCACGATACAAAGTGAAGAAAGGTGATGGTTCTGGAGATGATGAGACAACAAAAACGAAACCTGTGCAGGCATTGTGGTATCTTCCAATAATACCGCGGTTTAAGCGTCTCTTTACTAGTGAAGCGACGGCGAAGAAGTTGAGATGGCATTCTGATGAGAGAATATCCGATGGAAAATATTTTCGGCACCCGGCTGACTCTCTGCAATGGAAGAAAATAGACTAAATGTCCCTCAATTTGGCGGTGAGCCAAGAAACCTTCGCCGGGGCTTTGTACAGATGGCTTCAATCCGTATCGGACTCTTAGCACCCATAGTGCATGGCCGGTTCTCCTTGTAATATACAACTTACCTCCCTGGCTATGTATGAAACGCCAATATATGATGCTCTCTATGATGATTTCTGGACCAAAACAGCCCGGAAACAATGGGCCTGTTTGGAGTGAGCGTTAGGAGCGTTTGCAGTAGAGTTAATGAGCTTTGGAGAAAAAGCTCAACATGGTGTGTTTGGGTTCAGCGTTAAGTTCACTGGACCTAAAGCTCCTAAAGCTCAAAAATCCCGTTAGGAAAAAAGCTCCAGAATACAGTTTTTTTCAAAATGCTCTCAGCTTTTTGACGCGGGCCCCGCCACTTCTACCACCATCAATCCAAACACAAATCATTAACTCTACCGAGCTTTTTTCTTACCGAGCTTTTTTTAAAGTTAGATAGCTTTTAAGCTACCGCTCCTACCGCCAACCCAAACAAGCCCAATATCGATGTGTACTTGGCGCCTTTAGTTGAGGATTTGAAGAAATTGTGGGAGGAAAGCATAGATGTGTTTGATGCATATAAGAAGGAGTCCTTCAAGATGCGTGCAATGATTTTTACCACGATAAATGACTTTCCCGCATACAGAAATTTGTCGAGGTAAAGTGTCAAGGGCATAAAGCATGTCCAATATGTGAAAGTATTACGAGACTTTCATCAACTAAAGCACAGAAAAAAAAATGGTCTACCTCGGTCACAGGAGGTTTCTTGATCGATTCCACCCATATCGTAAGTTAAGAAAACATTTTAACGGCTTACTGGAGCATAGAACAGCTCCAAAGGCATTAACCGAAGAGGCTGTTTATAGTCGGGTGAAACATATCAATGTCATATTGGGTAAGTAGCGAAAGATTGTGGGTGAGAAGAATATATGGAAGAAGAGATCAATTTTCTTTGATCTTCCATATTGGCGTAGTCTTGATTTGAGACACGATCTTGATGTGATGCATATGGAGAAAAACGCGTTTGTGATAGCCTTGTCAATACTCTTTTGCACATACCAGGAAAGACTAAGGATGGAATTAGTGCGAGACTAGACATGGTTGATATGGGAATAAGAGAACGGTTACATCCACAAGTAAAAGAAGATGGTAAGAAGGCATACATAGAGCAAAGAACTCATACACTATCAAAAGCGGAGAAAAAAGTTTGTGTGGGTGTTTATATGACATTAAGGTTCCACAAGGATATTCTTCTAATTTGAGAAGGTGTGTTTCAATGGACGATTTGAAGTTAGTGGGAATGAAGTCTCATGATTATCATGTGTTGATGCAACAACTATTGTCAGTAGCTATTAGAGGCATTATGAAAGATGAAGTGCGAACCACTATAACGAAATTGTGTATTTTCTTTAATGCTATCTGTAACAAAGTCATTGACATTGAAAATTTGGATGAATTGGAAAATGAGGGTTATATTATTTTGTCCCAACTAGATATGTATTTTCCTCCTGTATTTTTTGATATAATGGTGCATCTGATAGTGCACTTGGTAAGGGAGGTAAGGCTCTACGGTCCAGTTTACCTAAGGTGGATGTACCCTTTCGAGCGATACATGAAGATCTTAAAAGGGTATTCTAAAAATCCTTATCAACCGGAAGCCTCAATAGTTGAGAGATATGTAGTTGAAGAGGCTATAGACTTTTGCAAAGATTATCTATCAGGGACGACGATACGATCTCAGCATGACGAGGGGATAACCGAGGGAACTCGAGGAATCAAACTGAAGAATAAGCCTCGTGAAGAGGTGTTGCAAGCACACCGTACATCTTGAATAATATGGAAGAAGTTCAATTATACATTGATGAACACGAAAGAGTTTGAAGAATAAGAATCCAAGGAAGAATGACATGCAAATAGCTCATGAGCAAAAGAAGACGTTCATAAAGTGGTTTGAGGAGAAGGTATCGCATGAGACCGGAGTGTCGGATACAATCGAGTGGTTGGCCTGGGGGCCTTCTTTTCAGGTCATCACTTGGAGTGGCTATGAAATAAACGGGTATACCTTCTACATAAAAGACCAAGATGACAGAAGTTCTGTGCAAAATAGTGGGTTGATGGTTGAAGCTGAATCCATGCACTTTGCGAGTACGAAAGACAAAAACCCGGTGTTAGCATCAATGGCTTATTATGGAGTTATTGAAGAAATATGGGAGATGAGCTACAACAGGTTCAAAGTTGCTCTATTGAAATGTAAGTGGGTTAGCAATAATGCTGTTATAATAGATCCACAATTTGGAGTTGTCTCGGTTGATCTTCAAAGAGTTGGTCATAGAGATGAGCCATTCATTCTAGCAAGCCGAGGGCGAAACAAGTGTTTTATGTTACAGACCCGTAAATAAAAAAATGTCCATTGTACTTCAAAGTAAAAACAGAAGTATGGTGAAGAATCCTTTGACCTTGAAGATACACCCCCTTTCACAACAAATCCCCCTACAACACGTGAAGTGGAATTGGTAGATGATGAAGAAGATGCTGTAAGAAAAGATCATTGTGAAGGAATATAGGAAACCATATAAAGTAAGATCTTAAGTTATGAAATAGTAATATGTTATTTTTGTGGTGGTTTAACATTTTAGTTTATTTTATTAATCTGTTTACTATTTAATAACCTATCTAACATTGATTTGTCCTTGATGAACAGGAACATGTCTAGCTCTAGCTCGATGAGTCGGGGAGGTGAGAGAGTTGACGAGCCCGTTGTGAGAAGGGGTAGAGGTTGCACGAGATGAGTGCGCTAGTGGCCCGTCGTGACGGTCAAAAGAGGCGCATGTGGACTTTGGTGACAAGTTGAATCCAATTAGCCCAGAGGAAGAGAATTTCATTAGCTATGTAGGCTATCTGGCTCAAAGCAAAGTTCGCATTGTGATCTCTGCTTGGAAGTTCGTTCTGGAGAAAACGAAGCAGTTGATTTGGGCACAAATTTTGGTTCGTCACTTTCGATATATCTGCATTTGTATCATTTGGCTTATTACTTGAAATTTAATTATATTTCCTTTTACCTTGCAGCAAACGAACGACGTCCCTAACACTACAGCAATGCACAAGCATTGGATGGGGGAAGTCCGTATACGTTGGAAAGACTTCAAGAATAAGCTGACTAAAAATTTTATTCGAGGGGAAAGGAGAAACGAGGATCCATGTCAGAAATATCCTTATATTTCTCCTGAGGACTGGAGGGAGTTTGTGGCGTCACGGCAAAATCCACAATTTATTGTAAAATTTCTTTCATATCATTTCTTTTATTTGACAACTTAGGCTCAGTTTTAGTTGTTTTCGTGTCACAGGAAATAAGTCAAGCCAATAAAGAGAGGCAAGCGGCAAATAAGTATTCGTATTGTATGTCTCGTGGTGGGTATAGAAAGCTGGAATGGAGAATGATGGAAGAGCGATTCTGAGACAATGAAGGAAGCGCCAAATCGATCCTTCCACTTGTTGTCCGACCCCCCGAACCTCCTCCTCATCACAAGAAATGGAAAGTCGAGGATGAGGGCGACACATACATAAATGCAGATGTTCTTTGAGGTTGCCTCAAAGATTGTAAGTAGTTAAATTAGACGTTTTAAATACCCTCAATTGTTTCATATTATAGGGTTTAGTTTTTATTTATGAAACATCTTATGATACAAGATGCACTTGAGGAGCAGAGTTCCCAAGGTTCATTTACGCTGGGTTCACGGATGGACATTTTGTCAACGGCGATTGGGAAGCCGGATTACCACGACAACATTCGAGGGTAGCCTAGGGGAGTTACCGCGCAAAATATTTTGGACGTTCACGGTTCTATGACGATGACAACCCTAGTCCTCAGCTTGTAGCCAAAATTCGGGCGGGACTATTTGACGAAATCATGCAATAAGTACGATCCGAAGTGAAAACTATGATGGAATCGAGGGACAATACGGAACATACAACCCGTGAATCCCTGGCCTTCCCCAAAGCACTAAAGAGAGTTTTCACCCTCCGGATGTTGATCTCGGTGAACCTTCTCACATTCCACGGGAGGACAACCTTGCACTCTCGTTTGGATGTCCCACACCGTGTATTGTTGCCGATGCTCTTATTTACACGGATCACACCACCCACCATAATATTGAAATTCCAAAAGACCTACGTAGGGTGACTGTGAAATGTGTTCGAGAGGGAGAAGACAAAACAGCATCCCGATTGAAGATGACGAGGTTCCTGATTTAGGCCGAGCCATAGGATCGTTCATCCTTTGGCCGAATCATCTTATTTAGATGGCGGCGGCGACAAATCCAATGGTAGGAAATACATTACTAGAACTTACTTTTCATTGGTAACTCACTCATAATATGTTTGTTTATGTTTTCATAGAATGAACAAGATGCGGGCAATTTTCCACACTTAGCACTACTGCGGGACATGTACACGGACATCAGCTATCTCTCCTTCAAGATGCAACCTGGCATTGTCGGCACAGACAAGACATATGACTTTACAGTTGACAAAAAAGATCTTGTCGAATTTATGCATATGGAGGATTTAGATTTAGTCGTTCTTGAAACTGCGATAATGTAAGTTTTTTCCCCCTTTAATTATTGCATTGATCTTTTTTGTTTTTCGTACTTAACAACGCTTATCATTTTATTTCGATCATAGTGTCTGCAACGACATATGCGTCCAGAAAGGCCGAAAGGGTTTGTATGGATTCTTAAGTCCAATAAACACGGCCCAGGCTCGCAGTGTGTTAACCAAAAGGATGCTTTATGTTGGTGCTACAATTGTCGAGCAAGATGATCGTTGTTATCTAGCCCTAATACTTGAAGGGTACGTATTTTAGTTTTGTCTATTTAAGATTTTTAAGAATAAATTCCTTTCTTATCTTAATTAATATTAAAATGTATATGTTGTAGTGGTCATTGGACCTGTGTGTTGTTTGTCCCTCCAAGAACGCATGTTATTGGTTTGATCCCTTACGTGGTGGTAAAGCCAAACGATGAAATCAAATCCATGTTTGCCAAGTAAGTAAATTTTCGTCCAAATCATTGATTCTTCATTTATATGATTCGTTTTCATGTCTGTTAATTTCCATTTTAATGATAGTGCATTCGGACGGCTAGATCGATTCTTGGATCAACAGAGGGTGGACCGACGTGGTTTTATCCGAAATTAAGTAGTTTCAATTCAAGTTATTTCATTGACACAATGGTAGCTTTGATATGCCTTTATTCGTTTTAACAATTTGCTTTTGATTTATAGTGCCCAACACAACCAGGGAACTCTGAGTACGGATACTACGTTATATTTTATATGCATACCATCGTTGAGAGCGAACGTACTACAGGTTTTCAAAACGTACGTGATCGCTCTGTGTTTCTCAAATGATAATATTTTTTGTTCTACTTGAGTTAATTATTTCATTTACTTCATTGATTTAACTTATACCTTGTTTTCCAATTTATAGTTTTTTGATAGTCCGGATCCGTGCTCGGAGGAAGAGATCGATACTGATTCGAGACGCTTTGGCTGCAAATTTTCTTCAACGCATATAGATATGTACTTCATGTGTTGCCTTGTTCGCTTTTAATACTCTTGGTTTTTGCGGAATTGGTAACTCGCATTTGTTACGTTAATAGCCCCGAAAAAGCATATCAATCATTTAGAGTGTGTTGTTCTTTGTGATCTTTATTCGCATTGGAATTGAAACTCGGAGCTGAAAGTTGAATTTTTGGTCGGTTATGTATAATAGTTTGTTGTTGCTATTGTTGGTCACTTCTTTGTTGTTGCTATTGTTGGTCTTGCTGGTTGCCAAGTGCGTTTTGGTCTAAACTTATCTATCTTATTGGGTCTTAAAAGTTTTGGTTACTTGTTGTTTGTTTTGTTGCTATTGTTGGTCTTCTTTGGTTGTCAATTGTCTTGTTCTTTGTTGTTGGTTTTTGCATCTATCTTATTTGCATTGTTCTATCATCGTTTCTGTGTTTCGGTTTATTCTTTGTAATCAAATAGCTCACGAAATAGCGGGGACATTCTTTAAAAAAAAATTATAATATAAGGCGTCCTAAATTTACGTCTAGGATGCCTTATATTAGCCATTAAGGCGTCCTAGATTAAGGCGTCCTAGGTTACATACAGGACGCCTTAAAAAAGGCATCCTGAATAAACCATAGGACGCTTTTTTTAAGGCGTCCTTATTTAACCTAGGACGCCTTATAGGCTATTTTTACAACTACCCCCAGTCAGACGTCCTTCTCAAAAAGAACGTTAATTGCCTCTAATTCAGGACTTTTTGACGTTTTTTGTAGTAGTGTACGTAACCTCTATTCAGATTCCATTTCAGAATTGTAGATCATTTTCAAAAATTCATATCTCCATGAATACAAATCTAAATTAGGCCCACGACCTGTCAAATTAAAGATTGTTATGTGTACTTTAATCCTGAAAAATATATAGCAATCAGACACCATTTACTTAGTCTAATACTCGACACAATCTGACTATCTTACGGAAACTAACACAGGGCAGATTTAAGGTTTTGCACAATTTTAATTCCAATGCTTTAATTCACATCCTAACCTTCACCCGACACAAGTTTTCATTTTGGACCCAATGGAAGCATTAAAATGATAAAATTCCCATTTATACTTCTTGCCTTGTTCTAAACGTAGATACTAGCAAGGGAAAATAAAGTGATGATTTCCCAACTTTCATTCTATCAACCACCACATTTCAATCTTTAATCACATCCTTAATCATGATTTGATCTTAAATCATCCTTTCCATATTTTATAAAATATTGGGCAGCATCTCCTCTTATTTTCATGGTTTATAAAATTACAGAGATTCAAGAACAACTCATCCAATCCTTATCACCATCATCAACATAATTAATAACATCAATAATTATCACTTACCAAGGTGCATGCTACAAGCTTGATTCCTTGTGAATCCCGCCTCTCTAAACCCTCGAGGAACAATCTTTTTCTATTACCAAACAGATTAGCAAGAGGGATTTAGAGCCCACGGATGGATTTGAATGAGAAAACTAGAGGTGAAGATGAATTTAGAACCCAAACTTGCTCAAAGTTGAATGTTCTTCATTCCTTCTCCTTCCACTTCTCTTCTCTTCTCTCCCTCTCCTTTCTTCTACACTCTTCAGGCCTCTCCCTCTATTTCCCTCACATGACCGATTCTTGATAGGAAATAAAAGTGTCGAATGATTAAAAATGGTATTAACTCAATTACTTCTTCCAACTTTCCTTCTTCCAACTTTCCTTCTTTCATATTAAGCCACCTAATGTACTTTTGGAAGACATTAGAGTCTTTTTCCCAATAGTCTTAATTTACTCTTATTCTCCCATCAATATAAGATTAACCTTCCACGGTTGCTTTCAATATTTCTTAATCATATAATCAATGGGAGACTATCAATAATTCAGATTTACAAGGGACTACTTCCCTAATTTTCCTCAACTCCAAATTTGGTCTTTAAGTGTTTTCCCATAATTTCTAAGAAATTGTCTTATTCTTGGATAAAGTGCCCGTAAAATATTATTTAGGACAAACTTTCCATTTCCACGGAATAAAAACATTTTTATAACTTCACCATTAACCTAAAATAAATTTCCCTTATTTTTCCCCAATTATTTGAGGCCTCCAGGAATTTTTCATAATTAAATTTGGCTAATCATCCCTTAATTAAACAAAATTCTAATCAATTTTTAAAATTCCTTTTTGAGGTAATTTTCTCATTTATACCTCAATTAAGCCTCAATTATATTCAAGAGAATTATTCTCTAATTTGCTATGTCTCCGTGGATTTTTCTATAGTAATCCATACACAATAACTTACCTCTTGATGTTGCCTCTTCTTTCTTCCTCTTTCTCTTATTGGCATATTACAAAATGACTGCCTCCCCAGAAGCCTTAATCTACCAACATCAAGGGAAACCCCTTTCATAATATTTGTCACTCTTCTTGAATAGGACTTAGTCGTAGGCTTAATTTAGGCTTATCCTCATGTCTTTTGGCCCAAAATTCAGATTATTACAAGATTCACCAATATTTGTATCATTCTCATTACTCATTTTGTAAATCTCATTACTCAATCAGTGTGAATCATTTTACAAATATTGTCAATACTTACAGATTTTGTCAATTTACCTTCTTCTTCCTCAGTCTCATGGCTTTCTCCAATATCCTCAACCAAACTCTCCGCGAGCTGCATAAATCGTCTCTTCTCATGCTAAGAACCCACAACACCCAACAATTCCTTCTTGCTTCAAATTCTTCACATTTTTGTTTTGGAGACATGTAGAGAGAGAGAGAGAGAGAACGTTGTTGAAAGGAGAGACAAAGGGGGAGAGGGTGAGGGGAGAGAGAATATGCGAGGAGCATTTTAGTAAAAACATTTAATTTTCAAAATCCCATATTCCTCCCAATCATCTCTATCTTTTTAATTTCTTAACATGCTTTTCGGGTTTTGAACGGTATTTAAAAGAGATTTTCCCTTATCCATATCTCCTATGAAAATAAAAGATATAGACGATTCTTTTAATTTTAAAATATTAAGAAGCATATTTACTGAAATTTATTACATTAGAGTAATTTATTTCTGTTTTTAAGGAAATTTGGTATATATAATAAAAATAGATGAAAGATGAAAATCTGGATGTCAGAAAAACTCAAAGATTAGCATAACTTAATATATTTTGAAATTAAAAAAATGACATCTATATAAATTTGAATAGGTTAAAGTTTGATCTTTTATGTTTGCTTTAGATCCATTTAAATTCCTAAGTTTTGTAAAAAGTCTCGTTTGGTCTTTAAAGTTAACACCGTTAAAGCAAACTTAAAAATACTAACTCAAGAATTTTAAACGATGATTTGTCAAGACTTAAATGCTAACAAAGCAAGCTTACATGTTACTTTTTTAATAAATTAATATTTTAAATCTTGTAAATTGAAATTTTAAACGATTTCGCTTAAGACTTAAATGCCTCGGATGAAGAACATATACCCAAAGTTTGCTTAAATAAATTTCAATTTACAAGGATTTAAAATATTAATTTATTAAAAAAGTAACATGTAAGCTTTGTCAAGATTTAAGTCACAAATATCATTGTTTAAAATTGAGTGAAGTTAAGTATTTTCCGTTAAGTACTCGCTTAACTACGGTGTTAACTTTAGCGACCAAACGAAGACTTTACAAACTTAATGGACTAAATGGATACTGGGAAGAAACATAAAAAATCAAATGAGTACTTTAGCCATTTGAATACGTATAATTTACAAGACGTGATATGGTTTATTGTTTTGGATTCACATCTCACATCTTCACATCAACTTACGGTTTTCAATTTATTTGAAGATGTAAAGTATTTTATAGCTTGTGTTATCGAAAAAAAGGAATTTTAGTTTGGCCCAAATTCATTTACTCCATCGTTTCTGAGGCCCATCTGAATGATGTACTCACAAAGCCCAGCCCATCGAGGTTTCTAAAATCGACAATCAAAAGCCCAGCCCAAATTTATTTTGTTTTTGCAATTTAAATGTAATAGTAGTTTATCAGCCAGATTATATTCTTGGAGGTCATACTTATTTATTAAATATTAAAGTTGAACTAACATTGACGATGAATAGTAAAGAAATGGAAACTATCTCAAATAATCCAAAGTACATTTTCCAAAAAAGAAAAAGTAGAAAGATAAATTAATATAAAAGGAAACAAATCATGAAGAATAAAAAGTGCATAACAATTAAGAAGGAATATGTCAAAAATCAAGTTCAACTATAAAATATAAAATAACACACAAGAACTACTAGTTGATTTTGGTTAGTGAATCAAATGATAAATAAATTAAGACTTTGTACAAAGAGTTTTTTAAGAATAAATTCATGACTTTGGAAAGTTATCATGGTAAGGATAATAAATACAGCTAATCTGAGTTTTCAATTAATAAATAAATGTGTACTTGTTCTAATTAGACAAATAAAAGTGGGGATGGGACATTATTCAGCTTTGAACTGAAAGTGTTTCTATGTCTATTCTCTGTTGGAATGGAAAGTTTCATAATATTGGATTAAAATTTTAAAATAATAATTAATTTTCACTGATGAAAGCATCTAATCAATATATATATATATATATAACTTTAAAAATGATGACAAATAGTAGATGGAAAATAGGTAGGAAGGCCTTTTTCATAGTTGAGAGAGTCAAAAAGGTACCTCACTCCTCTATCTGCTTCTCATCAAATAATGTTTTTGAAACTTTCCAGCCCACATGGCCTTCTCCATTCCTGGAAATTTCACTTTTTTGTTTGTACAGTAAATTATATATACAATATATTTAATTTAATGCCCTCTCTTTTTTTTTTTTTTTTTTTTTTTTTTTTTTTTTTTTCCATATATAGTGATCATGGTCCCCTCCCTTCAATTTTTTTTTTTTCCATATATAGTGATCATGGTCCCCTCCCTTCAATTAAATATATGTACCATTCTGTTCTATTTATAAATTATTTTTAATTAAATCAAACATATTAAGAAAATGTAGTTAACATAATGATTATAAGATAAATTTTTAATGTTGTCTTCATTTATGAATGAACATTTTTCAACCCTTTCTTCTCTTTCTATTTTTATTGGTACAATTAATATGAGTAAAATTATCTTAATTTCATTTACTATACTAAAAATAAACTTATAAATAAGATCAATTTTTTTGGTCAAAATGATACTCCTTTAATTAAATGTTAAATATCTTGTAACTTATTGCTTGCTTGTCTCTTCTTGGAATTCCACCCCTTTTTTATTATTCTCTCTTACCATTACTCTTACTCTTCTCCTTTGGCCCTTTCAAAAACACACACACACACACATTTTTATGGGTTCGGTTTTTCCTGGTTGGCGCTAATTCTCCTCATCCCTCCTTATCTCTCATTTTTTTGCAGATTAATCAAGATTCTAAAATATATTTTTAAGATCAATCAATATCCTAAAATATTTTTTTACGATCCTAAAATAATTTCTTAAGATCATGAAGTATTTTTTTTTTTAGTACCAAACAATATATTGAAGTATTTTTTAGCAGTCAAGATCTTGAAGTATTTTTTTCTTTTTAGTAACAAATAAGATAAAAAATATTTTTTCAAGATCATAAATTTTAGAATCTTGAAAAAATATTTTAATATTGATCGATATTAAAAAGTATTTCGTGAGGGGATGTCAAGATTGATTTAAATCAATGGTTTGGATTGGTTGAGAAGAAAAATCAAAAGTTGAGATTGGATAAGGAGGAATGATGAGAATGTAGGATGATGAGAGGATCCAATTCCCATTTTTATATCAAGTTTTTTTATATCTATTTTGTCAAGTCTTACAATCACATATGACTATATATATATCCTATTTTTAAAGTATTGTGATTTAATTTTAAACTCATTTAAAATAATAGGACACACTTTTCATTTGTAATTAGAGAATTTGATGAAATGAATATAAGAAATTTGACGAAATGCAATAATCAAATTCACAGTTTTTTTTTTTTTTTTTTGCCTGAAAAATTCAGAGTTAGAAGACATTTATTTCAAAAATTAAATATATATATTATGGGAAGATCAAGTAACAATACCCAACTTCTTTAATCAAATTAGTTAAATAGCTTTTATATTAAGTACCAGAAGATATCTTCGTAGGTAAAAAGGAGGAGGAGGTGTAGATAAAATGAAGCAGCCTAGCTAGCTCATTCGAAGACATAATGAGTTAAATATTATATTAGCATTTATCACAATTTGTTGAGGATGCATGTGAGTGCATAACATGGGGAGATCAATCAAAATACTAATTAGGGAATATCACAATTAATTAAGACAAACTAACTAAGTTAGCCAGGTTAATTAGCTGGTAACTAGCTAATTGAAGTTGAAGTTGTTAATTAGAGTAGTAGGTAGGGTAATTAATTTAATTAACGGATAAAATACATGGGATTAGGAAGCTTGAAAACACGATTGCCCAAAGAGAAGCCTTGAAGATCACTCCATTGATCTCCAACATTGCCCCAAATTCTGAATCCTTCACTTTCTATCTCCTTCCTCTTCTCCGATTTGTACTTTGATGCACTCTCTCCTTTGTATTCTCCTCGCCTACACACACACACACACCATTTCATTAGCAATATGAGAAAGGGTCTGTTTGACATAGCATTGGGGTCTAAAAGCTCAATGACCATGACAAAAAGTTCAATGGGGAAAAACTATGTGTTTGACAGGACTTTTGTTTGTAATAAGCTTGTAGTAAAAAAGTCACTTCGATAAAAGCCACAAATTGTAGCTTCTGGCTTTTATCCACACAAAAATCATATTTAAAATCGACTTTTATCCTATCTTACTTCTACAAAAATCAGTTTGAAAACACACCACTTCTACCACTATCATCCCAAACAAGCACAAAGACAAAAACAGTGAAAAGTCTCTGGTTATAAATTTTATAACACAGTAAATCAAGCAATATGTATAAAAAACCAAACTTATTAATTAATTAATTATTTGATTGATTGATTATAAGGTGTATTGTGAGCAGAAAAGAATGTATCGGGACGTTGAAATGGACAACATCTGGGGCAGCAGGCACGGCAACTTCGTCTTTTTCTTGATAATGGACCAAATTTAATTTATTCATTGTTAAAAAAATTAATTATTATTTTGGGTTGAAACTGTGAAATATCATAACAAATGGCAAAAAAAGAAAGAAAAAGGATATGACTTATCGACATGAATGATTGAAAAAAACGGTTAAATTAATTAATTAAAGACGAAGAAGACGACTTATATTAGTTTGTTCCCATTGCATTGTCGTCTTCTTGTGCCAAAGTCGACAAAACTTAATTATAACATTATGACAATGATTAATCAAATAATCACAACACGTGGCTTGGCTATGATTGAAAATGTAAACAAATGTGTAGGTAAAATTGTTCAAATTACGACAATATGTCAACTATATACTGCCTCTTTCACCTTTTCAACTGCCAATCATGAGTGGTTATAATTAAATATATTAAAATGTTCTGACATTTCTAAAGGATAACTTATAAAAAGAATCAAAATTATTTAAAAAATTGTAGTTTATAAAATAGACTAAAAATAATGTATATATAGAACATACTACAAGAAGATATAAGTTACTCTAACTAATTCATACATACTAATAAAAATAGTTAAAAAAAAATTAAATTTATTTTAATATTCATGTGATTTTAAATATTATTCTTATTGATTTTAATAATAAACTCCATTATATTAATTTCTATTCTTTATCCCAACACTAGTTAAATATGAGCATATACGGAAATAAAAAAATTAATACCCACCTAGTCAATATTAATAATAGACCACCCAACATTTCAAATCACACACATGCTTCTTTGACGGCAGATGTTTTCTTACTTTTCTTTGGCAAAAGTTTCTTACTTTTTGAATTTTATAGTAGCAATAAAGTTTTAAAATGTTTAAATTTACATAAAAATAGTTTGACCCAAAAAAGTATATAAAAATTCCCTTAAAAAAAGTTATCACTTCATCACTAACTAATAATAAAGTGCCACCTGATTAGGCTTTTTCACAGGATCAAAAGAAGGTAAAATATGAGTGTAGAGTTCCAGAATTAAAATTCTTCTGGAATAAAAGAGAAAAAAATTTAAAACAAAAAAAAAACAATAAAATGAGTTATGTTGCTTTAATTGGTTATTAAGTTTTAAAGTGAAATAAATATCATTCAAATTGAAGCTCTTAAAAATTTCATACACACTAATCACATCATACTTATAAAACAAACGTAAAAACCACATTATAGTTTAATCATGTATAGTATACTTTTTTATCGGTTCCTATCTTTAATTAGATCTGACAATGTCCAAATCTAACACAGTCAGATAACAATATCAAATTGTGTGACATCCGTCGCATTAGTTGGTTGAAAAATGAGAACAATTCATCAAATGTGTAGAATTCCTATGACTTTCCATTTTCAAACAACATGGGCACCTAGAAAGATGCATCATTTTCAAATCTCCACATACTATATTTTCAAATTCTCCTGCCGACTAATATATATTTACACACATTGATGATACCAAGGCGATTCATATAGAAAATAAAATATGCACATACAAATTGAACCGTTCAAAGTGGACAAAAAAAGGAATACAAGAGTCGTGGAAAATATGAAAAGAACCAAATAATACTCATCTAGAAGTAATAATCCAATTATCTAAGTTCCCACTAGTAAACGAAGTCGGCAATTTTATATATATATATATATATATATATGCGCATTACACGACAGTGCATGTGGCCACGAAAAACGACATCAAGAAATAGTAAGCATCTAGGTAAAACCTTAAAAACAAGGGAAACAAATTTAGGTATGACCTAACATCGTGTGTGTGAGAGTTTTTGATTGGGAAGGTGATTCAAGTGGACAGGTTCTTATATGTATTATAGTTTGAAGTGACTCTTATATATGTTCTTTACTTTTCTTTTCATTTCTTGGGATTGGAGGGGCAATTGTTATCGACATGATGATACAAGCGAAACCTAACTTGCTACTTCCTACTAACAAAAGAATTTAATCTTTGAACGAAGTCTTTTAATTTTTTATTTTATTTTTAACTAGTACTCGACACTTTTTTTGGATCATATTATCAAGTACTCGAGCAACCAACTTTTTGGATTTTGCGGCTTCTCATTTTAACATATGTGTTTTCTCTTGGACTTAAATTTGAGAATTAGAACGATATATCTGAGCCAACTCTAGTCTATATTGTTACAAGTGTCCATTGATGGATCATCCAATGTGAGATCACTGAGATGCTTGGTCGGTTTTGAAACAAAAGGCACATGAATGGCATTTTAAAATGATGTTTGAGTGGAAGACAGTGACAACTGACAACAGAGGTTGGAGGCAGTACTTTGGGGACGACAATTACGCCACCTTTTTTCTCTCTCTCTAATCGTGCATTTCGTGGACACTAATTAAAAATTTAAAGCCTAAAGTATATTTTTAGTCTTTTAAATTTATATGAGATATATTTTTGGTCCCTTAACTTTATAAAGTATACTTTTAGTCCTATAATTCTAACACCGTTAATTTTATTAACAGAAAATGCAAACTCAAGTGATAACGATGTAAATTTAAGTGATGATGTGTAATTAAATGTTATTAGACTTAAATTTAAAATATAGGTAAATTGAAAAATATATAAAATTTGTGTAATTAAACGCTATTAGTTATCACTGAGTTAAATTCATACAGTGTTTTCCACTAACAACATTAACAAATAAGTTAGAATTTTAGGACTAAAAGTATATTTTATGAAGTTAAAGAACCAAAAGTATACCTTATATAAAATTTAAAAGACTAAAAGTATACTTTGGTCTAATTTAAATATCAAACCACGTGGCACATGAAAGGTCAGAATATTGAAGATTGGCATTCCAAGATCATTACAGTTATAATCAAGATGAGATTTTAACTGTTTAAACTTTGATCTTTGTAGTCTAAATTTAAAAATTTAAATTTATAATTTTTAAAATGATAAATTCATTGTTATAAGAAATGATAGCTATAAGATTATTTTTATTTTTAATTTTTCTTATAATAAAATAAAAATTAAGTTTTATTAAATATGAACTGTTCCAAATTAGATTTCCAAATCAATCTAATATTGAAGATCGGTGATTAGCATATTTTTACTCATCAAAATGATGAGCATAAAATTTGCTCCCCATAATATTTTAAATGATAATTAAAAGGTTGAGATTCAAAGTTCAAACCACCACTAATAAATACTATGACTTATGATAAATTTTATATTATTCAACACGCTATACCACTCTGTGCTTAAATATAAGTTACTTATAAGGACTAATATAGAATTATTCTAGTGGTATAAGGCCCGTTAGATCCTTCTAGGTCGGGTCTTTGAATCTTAAGTATACAAGAATAGGGTACAAATGAATTATATTTATAGTGTTAAGTTCAAATATTATACGTTATCTTGATCTTTTCTAGGCGAGGCTAGAAATAAGAGCAGAAACTCAATTTAAGAAGCTATTGTACCATCCTAAATTATATCACCATCAGTTGACACTTTTATGTGTGTATAATGAACTACAGTAGGTAGTCTCCATCGAGAATTACTTATACACTTTAAGAGTATCAAGTTATTAAAATATATCTAATAAAAATATAACAACCCATATCATTTTAATCTGATTAGCTAATGACTCATTTGGGAAAAAAAATATATCACAATTTATCATATTTTTAAGAAAAAACATCTTAATTTTAAAAAATTAAAACAAAATGATCAACCAATACTTTTCTTAAAAACAAGATAAAATTTATTTTTTTCAGATAAGTCATCAGCCATGTAGGATTAAAATGATATGAATTGTTATGTTTTCATTGGGTAAAATACAAATAACATGACTCTGTAAGAATTTATTGTCCCTATCTCCTTCCCTAAGAAGTACGCATGCAATAACAAATTATATATTGTTTGTAAACTTTTCCCTTATGTTTACGCACTTATTATATATTATATATTCTTGATTTAATTTGTCATAAAATATTATATTCACACGCATAGATCCTAATGATATATAGTGTCAATTTTGTTTTATGCAAGTATTTCTCGTCTCTATCCTCTTCTTGAGTAAGAAGTACGCATGCAATAACAAATTATATATTGTTTGTACACTTTGTCCTTATATTTACGAACTTATTATATATTCTATATTCTTGATTTAATTTGTCATAAAATATTATATTCACACGTATAGATCCTAATAATGATATATATAGTCTCAATCCTGTTTTCTCTTGATTAAAACCAACCATGAAAAAGAAAATACTAGGAGGGAAAAATCTAAAAAATAGTAAAAGAAAAAAATTGCCATTTTTGGAAGTTTTTTTCTTAGTATTCTCTTCTCTTTATTGTCTTACCTTTTTCTCCATCTAAACATAACCTAAAAGTAATTAGGTGGTTTCATAGAAAGTGTAATTTCGGAATAGTTTATAAGGATTTCATAAGAATTAAACTATTTTGAGAAACTACTTTAAAATATTCATATTTTCATCCTCTCTATATGGTTCTTTTTCTGTAATAAAAGGACAAAACCAGGGGCAGGAAGCACACATAACTATGAAAGTTCAAATAAAGTGAGGAATCAGGTTATGCTGAAAAGGCTTTATTCTAATTAAAAAAACATTTTAAAAAAAAAGGAAGAAGAAGAAGAAGAAGTAACGATGAGTACCTCAAAATGAGACGATGGTAACCAACGAAACCTTGGGAATGCAAGTTGAGAGTAGTGATTTGGCCAAGAGTGGCTTGGTCTCTCCCAGTGAGCAAAAACACTTTAAAGCCTCTCTCTATCAGCTTCTTGAACAGTCCTAACACAGATGGAATTGCAGGGCATGCTCCCTTCATCATCCATTCATTGAACTTCCCTGAATCAAATGGATCACACCTACAATTACACCCAAAAGAAAAAGTTTAAGAGGTAACTGTGTATCACGCAATAAAGTGTGATTTATTAGTTTTAAGAGGCTTTCCCGCCTCAAAATATAATCTTTTGAGATAGGTTCTTCGTTTGAACTTGTGATCATAACATATTCATCCCAGACAAAGAAAACTCACCTTATCTTTGAATGAAGAGAAGGGGGAAATTATGAGGAAAATTCCCAAAAACAATAGTAAATTAACTTTTACCATTTTTGGAAGCTTCCTTCTTAGTTTATAATATCCTCTTCTCTTATTTTTCTTTCACTTTTCTCTCCATCAGGGCTTTTTGGGAGAGAAATATATATTTTGAGAAGTAAGTTTAATATAATTGAATGCTAAGAATCCTCTGTTATAAGTCTCACACCAGGAAGTTTTGCCGTTAAAGCATGACTTATAAGTTTAAGAGTCTCCCGCTTAAAAATCTAATCTTTTGAAATGGGTATTTCTTTAAACTTATAATCATAGCATATTCTTCTCGATCAAACAAAGAAAAATGAGGGTTTTGGAAGAGAGATATAGATCTAGAGGGGGGAGAGAGAGAGGAAGGAAAACGAACCCGAATCGGTGAGCTTTGTAAAAGTTAATGTTGGAGATACAGGTATCGTCGACGTCGAAAACCCAGGCGTCGAAGCCGTCGGAGGAGAGAGGGATGTGGAGGGCATAAGCGAGAATTTGGTCGGCGATGAGTTGGACATCATTCTGGTACTGTCCTCCCATGATGTAACTCTGCACGTGTTTGTAACATCTTGCCGGAACTGTTTTCCATGGACCCACATTGTTTGCTTCCACAGCTAACCTCCAGCTCAGACCATACCCATTATCATCATCGTCCTTCGTCTCCGACGACGACGACGACGGCAACGACGTACTGTGCTTCTTCACCAGCACCACCATGATGTTCAGTATCTTAGTCACAAACAACGTTAGACCTTCCACCGCTCCTTGTATCATGGTGGTTTTGAACTTCTGATATATCTCTCAAGTCGGAGTTAGTTTTTTTGTTTGTTATATAGACATAATTAATGGGGGAAGCTAATCTTCTACGCAAAAGAAGAAGCGTACAATTTTCTCATTGAATAAGCCGTGCGCCCGTGCCAGGATGTGTGGGACCCACTTGGCATATAGAATAGGTCAATAGGATGCCCATACGCATTTGTTAGTTAATTATGATTATTTAAAAACAAACTCTTACTTTGTTTTTTTTTATAACAAAAACTTTTGGTGAGTTCGTCTGGAGAATTCGTCAGAGGTCATACCAGTGGCGTAACTATGTTATGGCCACCTGATGCCTTAGCCCAAATTTACCGACCGATCTTATAAAATTTGTTAAAATAAATATATATTTATTATATGATATTTTATTTGGCCACAAATTTAACCAAAATTAATTTTTTATCTTCTTTGTAAAGATAATGTTTGTTTCATTACTCATTAGACTGTAAGAGGAAAGTAAAATTTTTCTTTGAGATCTAGAAAAGATTAGTATCTTATATATATTGTTTTGATTTATAATTATATGTTATTATTTGTTTGCATTTTCAGGTTATTTGATCTTATTTAGTAAATACTCCTCCGGGTCCTTATTTAAGGAACCAATTAATAATTCTCACAATCAATACAAACAGTTAAAGTCATTAAATTTGTCCTAAAATTTAAGTAATTTTCAATATTATCCCTATTAATTACTCTAAACTATAATATCATATTAATTCTTACTCTCACTCACTACCTTTTTAATTATGGGTATACATGAAAAAAATATTTAATGCTATTTGGAAACAAGCAAGTGTTTTATAAAAAGAACTAAATATACTTGTTGGTGTCTTATAATAAGAATTAAAGAGAGTAGTTGATATGTTTATTTTTTGGCCGGACTAAAAAATTTTTCTGGTTCTGCCACTGGGTCATACCTCGTATCCTCTTGTAGTTTTACCTTATGTTTGGTTTTTTTTTGGTCAAAGATTACCTTATGTTTGGTTGGGGGTGGGGTTGGGTTGGGTTTTTTTTAGGGGGGGGGGAATTTTTGTGGGCCCCACCACAAATAACTTTCTCTCTCCATTTTCCTTCCCCTCCCCTCTCCTCCAACCAAACATATTAAGGATCAATAGTCTTCAAAGTATTTTTTATGTAATTCAATATGATCTTTCAATCTTAATATGGTATTAAAGCCTTAAGATTCTTTCTTTTACCTCTGATGGTTTTTTCTCGTATATTATGGTTTTATATTTGAAAATGTGAGTTTCATCTCCTTCTAGCAGCATTCTTTTGATTTGGATCTTTGATGAGATCTTTGGTATTCGTTTGGTTAGATGTTTATCGCTTATATCGCTCATCAATAAGATCTTCACTTAGTGAGATTCTAACTTATAACCTTATCGTTATGAGTCAATCTTTTCGTTTTTATTGGCCAAACTCTAAATTTTTTTTAATATATGTGAATGGGAGAAAAACTTTTTTTAAGCGAATAATTAACCCTAATTAAACATAACAAGGCTTGAATCTGATTCATTGATGAGTATCAACTGGCTTTTTTTTGGGGGGGGGGGGGGGGGGGGGGGGGGGACAAGGCTAAAAAATCTCCCATTACAAAATGTATTATTCAAATTAGAGTACCTAAAATTTGTTACAGGACCAGGTACGTATAACCTATCTTAGCGGGTACAACTTTCTTCAACTTTGTGTAATCTCTTTTTCTTTTTCTTTTTACTTGGTATAGGTATTTTCATATTGGAGATAATCGTGTTCGATGTATTGTTGTCAAGACTTCTTCCAACAAAAATTCAACATTGGTTCGTCATGTTGTGAGGAGTTAGCTAGTTCCTTCTACTTGACTCAACCCCTATTATTTGTAACTGATTTTCAATTATTTGTCACACACAACCAAAGATATATTACATACAAGATTGTATAACTAAAGAATATTTACATACAACTGAAGATATGTTGCACTCGGTTAATGAATAAAGTCCTTAAATACCTTTGAGCAATATAGTTCCTAATGAAGAATATATTTCAACAATTTTTTCTTAAAAAAAGGATAACCCCACACATTCGCAAATGAAATTTAAATTCCATTATATTTAAGTAAATGATAATAATAACTATGAAGTGAAAAGCACAAAAGGGCCTAAATGTTAAGATTTGATTGGAAAAATAGTTGTTATGGATATAAGTAAAAGTTCTTCTCTTTAGTTTATTTATAAGACTTGAACTCAGTATCTTTGTAACAAATTTCTTATTATAGTTAACCTACTTCTCTTTATTAGAAATAGGGGGACTATTTCATTTATAAGATAGTATTATGGAGAAACTTGGAAGAATAAAGGAGACTTTTCATGCTGATGCATAATGAATGACGAACTCTGTGGTGACTCTATCATTAGCCGTTCTTTTGGTAAATTCTTGGGAAGCTTCCTATCAACAGCCAAAGGATTCTTTTTTATTTATTTATTATTATATACATATTTTTTATTATATATTTTATATTGACTTATCGATATGAATGATTTGGTGTATATATATATATATATATATGATGATATGATTTTGACATGCGTAGTCCAAAAAATGACACCAAATGGCATCCAACTTTTCCAAGCGGGAAAAAACCTGTATGGTTTGTTTGGTACCACTAATGAATTTTATAATTTTTTTAAGAAATTTTAAATTATTACTTATCAATTTTTTATCGCATTTTTTTTTATTAATTTAATACCAGGGAAAATGATTTTTAGGTTCTAGAACATCAATAAGAGTGTTACTAAAAGATAAGTTACGCATATAACAATTCATACAATTGTAGATATGGAAGTTTTAGTTGCAAATATAATAATGATGTTTAACTCTCTTTAATCTTTGATTTACGACTAAGGCTTTTGTATTTTCAATTGTCTAAATCTTGGGACGAATTTGACCTCAGCACGGGTTAGAATTGTTCAATTAATGACTAACATTGGCTTTAAATGTTTAAAAACATTGTATCCATTGAAAGTTAAGGGTATCAATTGCACATGGGGAGGCTTTCATGGAAAATTTGTCTTTTTAACTCTAAAAATAATATATTTGGAAAGTTGTTGAGCCACATCGTGCTAATTAAGTTATAAGCATAACCCATCTAATGTATTTTGTAAGTTATCTTTGAAACTTTTACATTTTTATTTCATGATTTTATTTGTAAAATTTAATATTATCCCGATTCTTAATATAATATCTCATTTGGACGAAATCTTATATTAAATATACAAGGCAATATTGAATTTTGTGATATATAACTCGTATACTTTTAGGATTGGAATACACTTCCACTTAAGATTAACCATCGAAGTCATTGCATAACAAATTAAAAAGGCAGGAACTCAAGTTAAAAAAGGAGACAATATTCAAAAAGCCTATTATCTTTTTTGGTTTTCCCCCACCTTTTTTAAAAAGAAAAAAAGAAAAAAGAAAGAAAACTAGATAAGTGGGCTCCATGAAAACAAAATATTGGCATAAGAAAAAAACATGTTTAAAAAGGAAAACAACATTTCTTGCTTAGTGATGTTTGGTAAGGTTAAAAAAGAGAGGGACAATGTTTTGAGATAATTCTAAGTAAAAGGCAAAACCACCACTCTCTCTTAATTAAAACATAAAATCATTGATGTATTTCTTAAAGATTTAGTTGGTATTTCATACTCACGCAGTCACGCTCATTCATGTCTAGATGATGAATAAAGATGTTTGAGCGGATTGTCTCTTTTTTTTTTTTTTTTAAGAAAAAACATAAAATAACCTGGCTGGGACATTTTTTTTAAAGGATAACATTTGAATATATAAGATAAATTAAGTTTCTTTGACTATAATTCAATCTAAAGACTTAAATTCAAATTCTTGTATCACTATGATTTTATTTATAAATCTTTTTTTATTATTAAATTTAATCCTATTTATAAGTCAGGTTTTAGAGTAGTAAATGAAATTACGACAATTTTCGCTTCATTAATCATACATTCATACTAATGAAAGTAGAGAGAACGAAGAAGAAAGGCTTGAAAGATGATCATTCATAAATGAGGGTAAAGTTGAAAATTTACCCTATTATCATTGAGTTAATTAACTATCTTTTATTGATATGTGTGGTTTAGTTAAAATTAACTTATAAATAAATTCAGAATAATATTATTAAAGTATTAAGTATACAATCATCTCAAAAAAAGATATTATAATATAATATCTCTTTTGGATAAAAGATAATATTAAATTTTGTGATGTACTGATTTACACCTAGAATGCTTTTCGCATTGGGTTAGACTTCTACTTAAGTTTAACCATCAAAGTCAATGAAAAGCAAATTAAAAAAGGCGGGAACTCAAGTTTGAAAAGAGAAAATATTCAAAAAAAAGCCAATTTTCCTTTTCGGCTTTCCCCACCTCTTTCAAAAAGAAACCAGATTAGTGGGCTCCATGCAAACAAAATATTGGCATATGAAAAAGAGTTAAGTAGTAAATTCGTTATGAAAGTATAGGTCGGGAATATCTTGTCGATTTTTTTTTTTAATATTATGCCGAAGTTTGAAAATGTAGCGATGTTGTCTATACGTTTAAAAAATAATATTGATCGTCAAAAAAATTAAAGTTGGTAGTTAACTTTTCAATGGAAATAAGAACATTTCTACGTTATTAAAGCTTAAGAAACGTTGAGACGAAAAAATTTCCAAAGTAATATTGTTTACCATTGAAAACTTCCCTACAAATTTACTACTTAACCCTAAAAAAAATATGTTCAAAGAGGAAAAGAAAATATCTTGCTTGGTAAGATTAAAAAAGAGAGACAATGTTTTGAGATAATTCAAAATAAAAGACTAAATTACCCCTATCTCTTAATTAAAACATAAAATAATTGATGTACTTCTCAAGGATTTAGTTGGTGTTTAGTATTCACACTCATGTCTAGATGATAAATGAACATGTTTGGGCGGATTGTCCCATTTTCTTAAAGAAAACATAAAATAATTTGGTGGGGACATTTTTTTAAAAGGATAACGTTTGAATATATAGGATAAATTAAATTTCTTTCAATATAATTTAATCTAAAGAATTAAATTCAAAATCTTGTTTAATTAAATTATTAAGAATACAATCATGTTAATATTATCAATAGTTGAATTTTCACTCTATCCCTCTCATGTTCTTGGTCTATGTTTAACGGGTTGTGTCTTTCCAGAAAGGAAACAAAAAACAGAGAGACAAACCACACTGATGGAGAGGAAATTGTGTCTTATATGTATCACGGGTTTGGATTTTTGCTCTGTCAATTTCTTGGTCAACAAAATTTTAAAGAGGTGAGGAAATTAAAAAAAAAAAAATTAAATAAACACTTGTGGATCCGAGTAATAGAGACTTCAATTTTCTCAAAATAAGATTTTGAAATTAAATTTTATGAAGAAACAATACATTTTTGGGTGAGAGCTTGTATAAAATTAATTCAGTCGCTATACTGTCTTAACATTCAATTAGATTTCTCTCTCTATTTATTATTAAACATATTATATGAAATTATTAAAAATGAGAGAAGAATGGAATGTTGAATATATTTTTTTATATATATATATATATATAAGAATGTTGAATATTAAAATAATGAATTGTAGAGAAAGCACATAGAATGCAGAAGAATTAATGTAAATGAATAATGATAACACCATGGGAACAATCGTATAGCATCGGTTTGATTGTTTGACACGTTTGTTATAAAAATGCAGATAAGATATGGATGCCGACTCACTCATGAATCATAGCAGTATTGAGTCCCTTTCGTTTGGGAAGGTTTTCCAAGAAAAGGTGTTTTGCAAAAACATTATATAATTTAATATTTAATATTAAAATAATACTTTTAATATAGTACCAGTATAAAATCTCCACCATTAAAAATCAATTCGCTGGTATAGAAATTAGGTGGGGAAATGAAGAAAATGGTTAGTGGAGGTACCATTTTCTCTCATTTGGATCCTTTTGCTTCATCAGATTATCGGTATCTATCTCTTCTATAATACTAATACTAACACCGTAAAAAATCATTTTTTGAGAAAATAATTGTGTTTATATTAATGTCGTTAGTGTATTTCATTTACTTTAATACTAATAAATATCAATAATGTACTTATCACCCTCTTTTGACTATTGTAATTATTTTATCATAATAATTTATTGCTTTTTTTATAATTCAATATCATTTTTTTATATCTATAAATTATTAGTTGACCCCCATATTTCAAGGAGTTATCATAATAATAATTTAGCTCATAAATCAATGAGTTATCATAGTCATAATTCAAAGTAAATCTGCAAGAAGCTTAATTTCTAAGAAAGATAGTTAGACCCATAACTATAGTAATGCTTATATATACTATTGTCGCCAATTTATTGGGTTCTATGTTCATCATTGTTAGTGATCTCAATTTTTCATCCTCAATATCATGACAGGTCCACCTTATGAACTTATTAGGGATATTGACAACTACAAGGATACTTGAGCTATCATTACTCGAGTTATCAAGAAGTAGAAGATGACTAAAAAGATATCATTTTGATGAAAAGTTAGTGGTTGTGCTTACATCAATCATCCCCCCCCCGCGCGCCTTTTGTTTGATCTTTTGTTCTTTATAATATATTAATTTTTTAATTTAAAGTTATTTTTTCTATATTCCTCCATATATACTTGACTTTCTTAGGATTAAAACAATTAGAACATTGTGTTGGAAGAGAAATTATTGTTAGGCTTAAAGTTAAGTGGAGCAACATCAAATACTCATATAGTATTTTAAGCGTTTTGCAATTTTCTGAGGAGAGAGATTTTTTTGTAGCAATTTACATACTCAGAATTAACTGTAAGAAAATGATTTAATTGATAGTAATACATATTGTAATTGAGTACTTGGATATATATTCATATGTTTGTCGTTTCATTTATTCCTTAGGTCTTTTTTTTTTAGCCCTTTGACATAAATACTCATGTCTCGAGCTCCTTGACAACATTGATACCAGAGAAAAAGTTCAAATGAATATGACCTTGTAATAGTTCGGTTATCAAGATCTTCAACCACTCCTTCAAAAGAAAGAAGAGAGACGACACTCCATTAGCTATCAAACCACATTTCCATTGACTGATAAATGAGGATTTGAAATTTTCTGATATGTTCACTCATACCTTCAAGGCCAACAAAGCAATTATCAAGAACCTAAAAATAGAAAAATGAGTACCCATGTGTTGTTTTGAGTTTTCGAATGCGTCATTTTAACCGTTTATGTTTTGAGTCTACTTTAATTTTAATTGTATTCAGTGTTTTCACATTAGTTATATTATATTGATGAATAATTCTTTTTAGTTGAAGTTATATTGATTAATAATTCTAAGTGTATACAATATATTAATAAAAATTGTTTTGGGTCAAATATGAGGAAGTGTAGGGCGCCATTCTTAACTTGAGTAATGAGAAATCGGATGTTTTATATAAAAGGGAAAAATCACAAAAATCAATAAATAAATAAAAAATGTAACGCAAATACGAAAGCTAACCACAATCAAAATGTTAAAGTTAGTAGTTCATGGGGGAAAAAGAAAAGAGAGGAGGGCATGAATTTTTTGTATAATTAAGTGCTTGTTTATTTAAGCAATGGGAGCTCATATGAGCCCGATTGAACCCAAAAAAGTGCTTATAAATGCCGTTTGTCTTGTTTAGGTAATTTTTCAGAAAATCTTGATTGACCCCGATTTATCATGAATTTACCCTCCAACCGCACATTAAACATAAGTGATGAGAAGGTTGCTTATGCAATTGAAAACTCTTGATGAAACTTTTACAATAAAAACTTCTCCAATTTACCCTCTGATCCCTTTTCCAAATATTCTCTACACATATCTTGTCTATTATTTCTCAACTAAAGTAGTTCAAATAATATTGTTTTGCCCCTTACTTAATTATATAATAAAAATAATACTTATATATTCATGTCATTGATTAAATCATATTTAATAATAATTATTAAATATTAAATTATCATTAATATTAAACATAATCTGGTGCAGTCCTGAAAAAATAATCAGTTATCATATTTAGATGTTAAATCACGTGATAATGATAGATCTTGTAATGTGCTCTCTAAAATATACTCCAACTTGTACAATTTTTTCTTGTGGTTGTATATATATGCACCTTTGATGAAGTTTTATGCCTTTTTACTTTCACGGTTTCATTTATTTCCTTCATTGAATATAACTCTACAGAATTCATACATTTTTTGGTAATTATATATTCATAAATGCTTTTAATAAATGAAATCCAAACTTTATCGTAGTTATTAGATTCACTTGTAAAAAAATCCAAATAGAAATTACAATTGACTAACGACACTTTTAACCAATGTCACTTCTTAAAATCACGATCACATTATCTAACGTTAATTCAAATGGGCACTAAGTGGATTATCAATATTGGGGGAGGGGCTGAATGAACTAATATAATTACTTAATCAATCTAATATGAAAAAATATAAATATAGGAGACAAGAAAATATTAGGAAATACTTATCTATAAATTATAATGTCAAATGGTGATGTCACTATTTCTAAATCAAATCAATATCCATATTTTGCATCAATAATAAAGAAAATCTAAGAAATAATCAAATCATTTTCAAATATGATTACTTAATCAATCAATTATGAAGAAATATAAAAAATGGAATTAGAAAACAATCATCTATAATGTGCGATGATGATGTCACTCTTCCTACATCAAATAATCAAATCAATAATTTGCATCAATAATAAATAAAATTTAAAAAATAATCAAAGAATTTTTAAGTATGATTACTTAATGAATCAATTTTGAAGAAATATAAAAAATTTATAAGATAACCATCAATAAATTATATTTACTGATTATTGGATTAAAACTTAATCCCCTAGTATTTATTATGTTTTTTGGCAAAAAAAAAAAACTATAATTTTGAACTATGATAACTATTTGATTTATGCACATAATTTTTAATTATGATAATTTCTTGATTTATGCCAAAAAAACCATCACATGCAATACATTTAGGATTTTCAATATAAAAATATATGAATTATTTAAAATAGATTATTAAAAATTAATTAAATGATTTATTATGATTACAAATAAATATTTCTTACTGTGCAAACAATAAAAAAATTGTCCAACTATAAAAAATAAATTATATAATAAATATTACATACCTCATAAAACAATGCTTTATAATTAAAAAAAAATTGCCCTTATTGCTTCCATAAGCTTTGGAAGCTCGAAATGTTATATATAACCTTACATGGGTAACAATACTTGTTATATTTATATATGATGTATTGGAAGAGAGATAAAAAATTTTAAAAAATTAAGAAAAATGCTCCCTTTCAGTTCTTATTATCAGGCTTAGCTAATCATTACAAAAATTAAGAAAATTGGTATGATAAAGTCATTAAACTAAAAAAGAAAGTGATAACGAGATAAGGATATTAAAAAAAGGCCTAATTAATGTTTCATTAAATTTATAAGGGTATTGTATTATATGAGTATCATCTTGTAAATAAGATCAAGCGAGGTTTTGAAATCGAGATCGATTATTTTGAAGCGGCGGTGGAGTCTTGAAGGCCAAAGTCAATTAGGTCAACCTAAAGTCAAACCAATATTAATTAAAAAATATAATTTAATTAAATAGGTAAAAATATTCGTATTTTAATAATACAAAATATTTGTTGGTTAGCATAAGTACCAAGCCCAAATCTATTTTTAGGCTCAATATCCATTCCAATCCCTACCCTCAATTTCCTTACCTGTTATTAATTTATAGAGGAATAAAATATTAAAATCCAAAGCAAAAAACGTCCATATCTCCCTCTAATTATTATTATTAACCTACGTTCTTTACTTTTGTCACACTCACATCACATCACCAGCCTTACCTCCCTCACCCACTTTGTCCTTTTCTCTCTCTCTCTCTCTCTCTCTCTCTCTCTCTCTCTCTCTCCAGCCTCGTCTTCTTCCTACCTCACCTGTATCACCATAGTCACAACTCACAAGGTCTCTCTTTCTTCTCCTTCCTCAGCCTCACCTGCTTCACTTTATTCTTCAGATCTCTCTCCCTATCTTATCCTTTTCGTTCCATGTCTCTGTATCCCATAGAGAAGGTCGAACCAGAGAGAAGCTTAAAGAAGCTTGGGATCCAGACTGCACCAGAGAGCTTCAACCAGATCGTTGCTCCTCCTTCGGCTTCCATATCACCATCACCAGTGTCGACGTTGAGAAACGCTTCAGATCTCTCTCTCCTTCTCCTCCTTCTCATTCTGCACTTTTGTGTCTCTCTCACTATGACTCGGCCAACTCGGCCGGTTCAGGTCGAGTCCGAGTTGACTCCAGGTCAACTCGTAACCCCATTTCAACCCCTAACTTGGACCGGTTTTCCAGTAGTTCTGTCGGTTTTCCCGAACCCGGCCCGGTCCAGTGCAGGTTTCAAAACCTTAGATCAGTGACTACGGGTAGAAATAGATTAGCTCCTAATGAGGGCCTGCAACCTAACCTCTAGCCTATTTAGTAAATATGTTAGATTTAGGCTCAGCATAATTTCATAAGGCCTGGCCTACTAGCATACAGGCTTGGCCTTTTTTTTTTTTTTTTTTTTTTAATTTATACTATTATATAAGTACATATAATATCACCTAATTAATTTTATAAATTCTTTAGAAATTTACTTATTTAGCCTTAATCTTAAGTTAAAAATTTCACATCCCATCATCATTCATACATTCAACCCCTCCATTCACATCAATTATTCACCATCACCTCTCTTCTCTTCGATCTCCTGATATGATAAGGATAACTCATCCTCTCTCCTCTGATTTTATAATTGCTATGAGTTTATTTTAGTTCCAAATGAAATATTATAATCTCAATAGGAGGAGTTTGTCCCAATTTATGTAGGAAAAGTAAAAGAGTTAAAATCGGTATTGCATGCGACTTGTTATGCTTGGTTAATTTTAGAAAATTCATCTCATTAGTCAACGGGAGATTGATTTTTTCGTTCCTACTTGCTAGGACAACTATTATCACTAGACATTCTTTTCTTTTCCTTACTAAACCCTTATATTATGATGAGAATAGATATTAGGCTTTTAATACTTAATGTATGATTGTAAATATGCTTGAACGAGGTTATATATGAATTTGGAAGTATAGACTTTAAATATTAGTTAAAGGCCTACATATTAAATAAGTCTTTAAGCGAAGGCTTATGCGTTGCCTTGTCAAGCCTTTTGAAGGCGAGTTGAGACCTAAAAAACCTATATAGAGGCTTATGCTTTAAACCTACATTTTGCAAACCCATACCTATTTAGGTAAAGCGCCTAGTCTAACATAACCTATTTCCACCCATAGGAGTGATAAAGGTTAAAGTGCACATTTGATTTTTTTAATTTAAATTAATTTTTAGCTTAATTCTTTAATTAAGTTTATAAAGTGTATTTTTAGTCCCTTAATATTAAGATTGTTAATAACTAACAACAAATGCTGACACATAAATTAATGTTTAATTCAAAATATGCATATTAAAAATATTTTTTAAGATACACATTTTAAATTATTTGTCTTAATATATTAGCATTCTATTATAATTATGATAACATCAATCAACGCAGCTCTAACGAGCCTGCGTGTGAATTGACAAAATTAGTGCCCTTAAGTGGTCTATTAGCATTTTATTATGGGAAAACTGCAACCGGGTCCTAATTACCAGAATTAATTTCATTCAAATATATTGAAATCATCAAATTGCAGTGAAGTCCCAAGGGATTAGGGCGCTACTAATTCCAAATGCGAAAATACAATTTTGCCCCAATTACAAGTTTAGAAAATCCAATGACAAGTTTAGAGTAATCAATGACAAGTTATATGGTAACCAATGACAAATGTAGAGCGACCAGTAATTAACAAGTTACGTGGCAACAATATAAGTTTTATAAATAAATACCATAGACATGCAAAGATTGTTAACTATATGTTGTCTTTATAATTTATGTTGTTGCTTCATTGAGTGTGAAGGAGGGTTTTGAATTTTTTTCTTTGTTCTTGTGGAGACTGTGCTATGTTTTCGTGCTTGTAAACAGGATGAATGGAAAGATGAAGCTTTATGTGTTTATAACTCGTTACACAATTTCAAAACATCTCGTCAATATAGTACTCTAAAGTTGTTAATGTTGCTATGTAGTTGTCATTAACAACTTTGTTCTGCAAGGTGATAGAAAAGATGACAAGTACATCTGGAAAGCATATATTTCTTGCATATAGCGGGACAATTTCTAAATGGAGAAGAAGGTGATTCGCAATATGTGGGAGGCGGAGTTAGAAAGGGGAAAAAAAAACCTATAAAGGAAGACACTACATATGAGAAGTTGAGAATAACTGTAGCATCAATTGTTAGAAAAGAAAGTAGTAAAAGTACCATGAAATTCACACTAACCTTTGATGATACGACAATCTTTGTGGACCTTTAGATGATGAAGGTGTAGAACATTTTATTTAGTTCAATGGAGAAAGTGATTATGTATATGTAGGGGAGAATGTAGATGATAATATATAACCAACAAGGGGTAATGCAAGAGAAGAACATGTGTAAGTTGTATTTGCTTTTGGAACTAATATTTTATGTAGTCATTGACTGCTTTAAAATTTCATTGATTGTCATGTAAGTTGTTATTTGATGCTCTAAACTTGTCATGGTTTCCACGTAACTTGTCATTAGTTGCTCTAAACTTGTTATTAGATTATCTAAACTTGTCATTGGGTCAAAATTATATTTTCACATTCGTAGTTAATAGTACTTAAGTCTCTAAGGATTTCACTACAATTTGATGATTTCAAAGGACCTAATTATAATTAATTTTGTTAATTGGGACTTTGTTGCAATTTCTCCTTTTATTGTTGAGTTAGCGTCTTCTGCCATAAAAAGTTAGTGATAAATATTTAATGTTCGAATGTCATATTGATTGGTTACGAGGAACAAATTCCTCACCACATAGTCATACTCATAGGTTCAAATAACATTTATAGGTGGGACTTGGGAGCAAGAGTTAATGATAAATATTTTTCATAATGCAAATTTTAAATTAAATATTAGTATGTTAGCATTCTATTGATTCTATTGATGAGTTGGCATTAAATACCCTGATGAGTTATCCTTTTCTATTAATAAGGATTTTCAAAATACTAAAAATACACTTTATAAACTGAAAATACTAAAGTGAAACTTGATCTAAATTTAGATGACCTAACTATATTTTAACCTAATTATATAAGATTTATAAGTGCATTTTTTTTTTTCAGTCTTATAATCCACTATTAATTTCGTTAACAATATATATATATTAACATTGAAAAATTAAATTTTACTAAATATTCTCAAATGCTGACATATTAATCTTAATTGTATTTTAAAAATAATAATGATTAGCAAAAAAAAATCATCATTTAAGACATGATTTTAAGATCATAGGTCTGAAAAGATATTTTGTAAAATTAAGAAATCAAACTAAAATATTACAAAGTCAGAAGACAGCTCAAAGCCCAAAAAAAAGGCTTCTTCTTGTTTTCCATGATGAGATATGAACACAATTGAGAGCCACATTTGATTGTATCACTTTAACTAGTTTGGAGGAGGCCGTACACACACACAGATGAACTTGAAGTTTGGTGGCCGACGTACCCACCAGACTGATACACACACACACACACACAGAGGTTCATATTTATGATGTTATTATTGTTGCTAAAGGTTGATGATGACATTGTAAGACTATATGTCGTTAATTAAACTGTGTGCATGTCCACTATTCATATAACGTCCCAACACAAAAGTTTCTATTGTTCTCACCTTTCACTTCATTGATTTTCTACTCACCAAATCTTTTCTTTTTCCCTCCACTCAACTTCTTTTAGTTGGATCGTTGACAAACTGTCTGCTCTTTTCTTGTTCTGGACTCCTCAACTTCTAAATAATACCTTTGATCCTTAAATATAAGATTTAGTTGATTTTTTTAAAAGATTAAAAAAGCTAATTAAATTATTTATAAGTATTTATATTTATCGTTTTTTTTTTCAAACTAATTTGTCTACCTTATAAACTGATATATAATTTAATTATATGTAACATATTAAAAAAAAAAAATTGTTCCCCAGAATTTCCATATTGATTGATTGCACACGTTACTAAGGGAATGTTCATTTAGTGGGTAGTTCTAACTTCTAAGTCATTGATTAAAGAGGGTATTTAGAAAAACAATATATAATTATTACAAAATTAACTTAACAAATAATTAAAGAGGGTAGTTGTAAGTGCTCTTTAAGCTCAAGGGTATAACATTGTGTCCTAGTAAGCCCCAGATCCTAACTCACTTAAACTTTTTTGTTATTAAAAAAAAAAAAATCCCTAAACTTTGACTCATCAATTTAGTCCATATAATTTTAACTATTTAAAATATATTAGTCACTAATTTTTTTAAAAAAATATACTTATAAGCATTGTTGTCAAACTCGAGTTGACTCTCAGGAGTTCTACCGTTTTTACGTTTCTAATTTACAAAAAACGAGTTGAATTAGTGGTAAAGCTTCGGTTAAACTCATGAATTTATATATCGAGTTTATCGTTTTTATGTTTAACTTACAAAACCGTGTTAACTTACTCTTAAACTCATGTTAACTTTTTTATTTGATCATGCTTGAGTTTTATATAGAAATTTTATAAAAATTTCTTTATTAAATATAATAAATGATGAAAGTTGATAAATTTAATTTCACTTATTTGGATTTAAAATATATTTAAATCAAATTGTTATCATTTTTATATTTTAATTATTTAATTATATACTAGTAATACCTATTTAATAATAAAAGTAAACTCTTATGAGTTTATGATTAGTTCACGATACGAGTTTACATCATTGTTATGAGTTTCTTAAACTCGTAAGTTTGACAACCTTACCTATAAGGATTAAAATGTCTTATTGAGTATGAAGAACAAATGTTTCAAACCTTAAACTATATGTATTAAGTGGCATTGAGTTAAAATCTAATGACTATATTATAATAGAGTCAAAATAATAATAATGGTTGTTATTATTATAAGATTGGAAAATAGATGCACAATTGAGTGCACGAAATGTGTTTGAGAGAAAGTGAGAAACGATAGCCACCAAATTAGTTAACTTCTTCTTTGAGCAAAAAAACTTAGTTAACTTTTTAGGGTTTTTGTTTGAGTTGGCGTTTAAAAATAAGTTTATGCAAGTTGAAACGAAATTCATCTCACATAGTTACCTCTCATCCTGTAAATTATGTCGGAAAAGTAGCTTCCACCGCTAATCTAAACAAATACTTAGTCAAAACAACTAAGATTATTGGGTATTTAGTTAAAATTTAATGACTAAATTATAATCCAGTCAAAATAATAATAATTATTGTTGTTATTATTATAAGATTGGAAGAGAAAAACACAATTGAGTGCACGAAATGTGTTCTAGAGAAAGTGAGAAGCAATAGCCACCAAATTAGTTAAATTGTTAGTCAAAAACAACTAAGATTATTGGGTTGGTTTAGTGGTTACTCCAAAGACAAAAAGGAATATTATTTTTTTATTTAATGTCTATTATGCTTCTTAATAATCATTATTGTCAATACCATTATCATTATTTAAAAATAGTATTCCTACAAGGTCTTTTTTTTTTTTTTTTTTTTTGGCTCAAGTACAAGGTCTAAGTTTGCTTGCTAGGTGGAGGGGATGAAACGAGTGGCTGATTCAATTGAAACTATTAACAAAGCAACGAACCATTAATATAATTAATCACATTAACCGAAATAATTGAATTGTCTCTAAATTACACTAATGACTTAATTGAAAACCGAATTATTTTGGTTTAATTATTTAGTTTGTTGGGTTGTTTAGGATGGAGATAAAATAAAATAAAATAAAAAGTAGTACAGAAATAAAATAAAAAAAGGCAAAAAGTCATGGAACTTTTGATAGTGAAAATGATTTTGTTATATACTCATCGGATCAAAATATAAAGAGTCAAATTTGTGAGAAATCGTGGTTTTTTTATTTATTTATAAAAGTCACTTTGCTTTTGTCTCATCATTTAATGCTTTTTTTAAATAAAAAAATTATTCTTAATTAATTATATATCTATCTTTTTTCCACTTCTTTTCTCTTATCTCTATTTTCAGTACCTTATTCATAAATAAGTAATTTTTAGAAAAAGTAAGTTATATTTTTTTTTATATTTTATTATCTTTAACTAATTTTAACTAACTTTTTAAATTACTAATTTAGTTGTTTGACTTTTATATTTTAAATCGGAAATTAATATACTTATATGATTTTGATTATAGATTTGAAATTTCTTGTTCAATGTTGAGAGGTTAATGTGACCTTCTGAGATTGGGGAGCAGATTCCCTGATGGGACAATCAACGGTTAAGGATTAAAAAAAAAATTTGGAGTTTTGTCTTTTTCGAAAAAGACAAACGTAAAAAAATTTTTTTTAAAGCCGTTGTGAAAATGAGCAATCAGACCCCTGAGATTGATGGGACAACAACTGACTGAAGCCGTTGTGTGTTAAACTAATTGACTGGCGCATGATACACCACGCCACGTTATATTTAAGTTATTTTGAAAAATCCTGTACTTTTTTTTCATTAAATTTAGGAGAGATAAAGTGTAGATAATTAGATTATGTTTGAGCAAAAAAAAAAAAAAGGATAATTAAATTATTGAGAAAACTAATAATTTCATATTTTTAAACATATTTTCAATTAATATAATCAACTAATCAAGTATTTTAAAGTGTTTAATGATATATTTATAACGATATTGAAAATTGGACAAAATTGTAAGCTTGAAATAAGTGGGGAGGTCTCCATGATTTTAATAAAACTAAATAATGTCATTATATTTTTTAAATTTTTTATTGCTGTCTAAAATTCTTATGTGTTTAGATGGTCTCCAACGCCATAGTTCTGGTGAGAAAATTATGATTTTGTAATTTTTTTTTTTCAAAAAAAAAAGAAAAAACTCCTCAAACACTCTTTGTAATCACGTCGTAAGCATTTTGTAAGCAGCAGGGCCGGCCTCCTCTATCTGGTATCTGATGTCTTTTGTGAATCCTATTATCAGGTATGTAAGCAACCAATTACTCCAATTTTGAGGTTCGTGACTATTCCTCTTAACATACGTGTCTCCTCTAGAACTCAAACTCAATACAAAAATAGATATAGTGATGTCATATACCATTAGACCCGTCTGTATTGGTTTTGAGACTCTACTAACTAGATTCTTTGTGCTTAAAACAAAATGAAAGAAAGATTTTTTTTTTTTTTTTTCAAATGACTAAATTTAACCAAAGTCCAAATAACAAATGAGAAGCATAAAACTTACACTGCTAGACATAGGCTGCTCCTTTTGATATAGTTGTCTCCTCTATAACTAAAACTCAAGATCAAAGAGATATAGTGAGGTTTTATATCGTTAAACCATTTATGTGTTGATTTTGAGACTTTACCAACTAGATTCTTTATGCTTAAAACAAAGTGAAAAGGGGAAAAAAATTTCTAAAGCGACTAAATTTAACCAAAGTCAAAGAGAAAATTATAGAAAAATATCACTTGAACTTTAAATTTTTATTGACAACTGTGACATTAATGAGATTAATAAAAACAGTAAAATAATTTACAACTCTTTTTGTTGAAAAATAACCTATTTTGAATTTTGAAGTTCAAATGGTATTTTTTTAAAAAGATTTTCCCAACCCCAAATAACAAATTAACAATGTAAAATTTTTGTCATTTTTTACGGAAACTTCTCGACACATGATTCTCACTCATTACGTGACTTAATTGATTACATTCTTTTCTTGAGAACTTTTCACCGATTCTCTCAATATTTGATGTCATCGTCACATATCTATGCATTCATTGGAATAAAATAGCATAACATTTCTAGATCCGTCAATATGAAAATGTTTTCCATTGATTATGATAAGATGTCGAAAGCATCCACTTCTCCTCTATGAAATGCCGAATGGCCATTTTCAATCTTCATTATCATCTTTGCTTCACACTCACTAACCATTAACAGCCACTATCTTGGTCCAACCTTTTTTTATCCCCTGAATTCCACACAAATCTTCTGAATTTTATATGTCATTTTCATTAATTTATCTTATTTTGAAACTTTACAATAAATCTCCAAAATTCTTAATATTTATATATATAACTCCTACATCATCAGTTTAATATCATATTAATTATTACCCCTACTAACTTTCCCTAAACTTTAATATCATATTAATTATTACTCTCACCCACTACCCTTATTAATTATGGGTAGACATGGAAAAAAATAATAATATATCTTTCATTGAGAATAAGAAAGTGTCTTATAAAAAAAGGCCAAAGAATAAACTTATTAATTGTGCGCTTATAATAAAGACCAGAAAGAGTAGTAGCTTATTATTAAGTTTTAAATATAAACAGAGTGAATTGTGCATAGCCTAAAGTTCTTGGGACTATTGTGTAATTAAGTCTTTTTGTCTTTTTCTTTTTTGGAATTCACAAGCAAACACTTGTAGGACACAAGATCAAACCCTGGTAGGAAATCGGATCAAACCTTGGTAGGAAAGGAAGCTAATTTGGCTCCGTCTTGTCTTATTGGCGTTAGCGTCTTCTTCTTTTTTTTTTTTTTTTTTTCTAAACATGAAAAGTATCACCTACTACTGTTAAATACTATTTTTGATTTGAAATGCTAAATACTACTAATCTTCTTTTAAGCATGAAGAATAAAAGACAAGCTCCTCTTAATTAGACTTACTCCATAATTGAACCTCTTAAGCAGTTTTTCATTATTATCTTTTTACTTTTAAAATAATCTATCTGATATTCTAATACATCCGAGTAATTTAGATTCATACAAGTCATGCGCCAATCTAATAAGGCTTTCCCATATAATTTTTCTATTCCCAAGTTATAATCTAAAAAATTTATTTAGAATGTTAAATCCTTTTAACCATTTTTTTTTTTTTTTTTTTTGATACAAAAATCCTTTTAACCATTTGAACCAACTATTGTGAGTGGAGTCTTATTCTTAATATAAGACCAATTAATTGACCCCCAAAAAAACAAAAAACTGCAGCCAAGCAAAGTGTTAGTGATGTTCTAATAATACAAAGAACAAACTGTTAGGCTTAATGCCTATTTGAAATAGCGGTGAAAGCTGTTTTTCTGCGTGATTCTGATATACGAGATAAGTATGTGAAAAGAGTTTTGTTTTGATTTATGTAAATGTGTTCTCTTATAGACCCTCCTTAGACATTACCTGGCAAAAGAAGGATAGAGATGCAAAGAACTTGTTTGATATGTAGAAAATATACAATAATACAACTTCAGATTCCTTTTCGTGATTCATATCACATGACATCATAATGATGACCCATATTAAACTTCTCTCAGCTGTCTTAAAGCTATTACCTATACCCAGGAAAACCCACCTTCTCTCTTTTTCATTGTCAAGAATATTCTCCACTACAGGAAACAACAAGGACGAAAAATAAAATTCAAACTCTACATACCGTTTGGTAGAAACCCAAAGTCAAGGACGAAAAATGAGACTACTATTCTTCATAGAAAAAGGAATAAATACAAAGAGAAAGTCACTGTTTAAATTATTATAACTCTGACAAAATAGACATCATATACATCTCATTTTTTGTTTGTTTTGAAAAGAGAATCTTTTTCTTCCACTCATGATGCCAAATGATCCCTCAGATTGAAGTCAAATAAACTATCCAGCTCGTCAATGCTACCAAATGCCAAGGGATCATTAAACTAAGCAAACAATTGAGAAACCTAATTTTCCATCAGATAGAACCTCCAACCCTTTTAGTTCACCCCACCTAAATGAAGCGCCCAGAACATCTTTTACCCCTAAAAGACAGATAATCATAAATAGAAAAAGAACCAAGAATGCCCATGACTAATTCGTTTTACATAAATATTATGTTGGGAACTAACTGATAAACCTTGATCTTGATGAATTGAGTCTGAGAACTTCCTAGCCCTGCAAAATGAGATAACCAGGCCAACTGAGAAAACTTGAACATCTTTTTTCCACCTTTCACTTGAATATCATCAAAATAAGTGACTGACAGCCTTGTTCAGTAGAAAATTAATGGCAGTATAAGATGACAACAAATCACAGGCATAAAGTCAATTTTGGTATCCATATATGACAAACTGATATTATCAGAAGAAAAATAGATAAATTATTTGGCAAGTAAAACTTTACCGCTATGATGCAAGCCTGCCAGCGAGGATTCCACCAAATATTATGGCTCCAAACCACTTATTTGAGACAAATCTGGAAGAAAAATTTCGGTGCCAAGATGGGGTTCATTATGTTCATAAGCAAGATACAAGAACGGACATATAATTGTAAAAATAAAGAAAAGCATCCTGCAACTTGAGTTCATTTTTTCAAGACAGTAGTGGATGCTCAATAGCTGCTAATAACATTTTGTCCTGTTGTATAGTTAAGTTCTCCATTTTAGGTGACGTCAAGTACATAGAGATTATATAAACATTTCGCTGTAACATACATAGCAAGTTGCACCTAATCAATTAATTAGCATGCTCAAAATAATATATAGTAGTTATCACTGAATTTTCTAGGGGTTTTATGTCTATCCATAGAATTGATAGTGACTAGCGAGGGTTCCCTCTGCTGCCAAATGTAGGTAGCAAAGTCTGATTTATTCATAAAATGATACATAGATATTCAAGATAAATTTATATAATATATATAAAAACATATAAATCACTATTTATTATTTATGAGACATGAACAGTGCAACTCATTTTCCAAACTACGTGCAACTAACAAGACTTGTACTAGCTTTGCTCCAATGGAGGTTTGGCGCCAATAAATTGCCAAGGAACTGTGGAAAATCGGTTGAACACACTAAAAGTTGGACTTCTAGATCAGAGAATAATTAAATAGCAGAAATATTATGGCTAAAAAACAGAAAGGTGATATTCTTAAGAAACATACTTCTTGTTGCAATCAGAACGTGATGAAAGGTCAGCTGTCCAAATTTGCCAGATTAGGTGCCCAGACGCAGCTCCTAGAAATGGATAATATGGCCAGCCTGCACATATATTATAATCATGAAACAGAAAACAGTTATTGCAATCCAACTGCTAACAGCACAGCCATTAAAAAAGGAGAACAGGAAGTCATAAAACCTACCAATCCCAGCATTAAATCCGCTCAAGGCAAGACTACCAATGCATGCAATGCCAAACCCAGAAATCCACTCTTTTGTTGACTCACCAAAGCGCAAAGCTGTTGATTTAACTCCCACTTTCACATCATCTTCTTTATCCTGATTGCCAATATTTTTTCTAGACAGCATAAGAAACTCAATTACATGGCTTCCGTAACAAGCTTCAGGAGAAAGGCCTCAGAAGTGTTATTTTATTCCCCATGAAGCTTAGCCAAATTTTTTAGGATTTAGGCTTCTTCTTATAGTCATTGTACTCTATGTTTTTATAATACTCAAATTATACAAGAAAGTCATCCGAACTGTTGAATAACTATATCTTAACATGTAAACGTAGCATAGCTGAAGGAGCTGACAATACTTCCCTCTGTAGGCAGGAAGTGGACACCTAGAACCATAATTATTAAGTTGCCAATTAAATTTGAAGATACAATAGTCTCAGGAAAGAGGTACCAGAATACCAACAAATTAGAAGTCCAAATAGTAACCTCTAGAAAGTGGGAGAGAAGTAATTCTTTGTGCTATATTGGCACCAAGGCCTTAAAACATTGATCCATATGAATTTTTAGTGTAATGGTACTCTGCTGCTCAGGCATTACTGAAGTAAGAATAACAGAGAATAACCCTACCAATATGGGGAAATAGGTAGAATTGTGGGTAGAAATCACAAACCAAAAGAACAACAGCAAAACAGAACTCAGCCCAGCAACAAAGAAGAAAATTGACAAACATAAAGATAGGCTCTAGCTTTTTTGGGATGCTGAATTCTCTCCAGGAAATCCTTGATCAGAATGAGCACAATGTTCCTCTAGTCTCCAAGGTCTCTCAATTTCTACCTCAACTTCTTCTCTCTGCCAGAACACCAGCTCACAATCACCATGTGTCAGAGTTCGCTATTCCCACATACTTCCTTTTCCTTTTCCATTTTACTAGATCAGTGTCATTTTCTTTGGTTAAATTAGGGCCAGCCCTTTCTCCCTCTTTCTTCCAAATATAACTACATTCAATCTATTGTTTTTTGTGCAAATAGAACCTGCCCTCAAATTCAAATACCAATGGGATTACTGTGATTAGATTTGGTAAGGATGATTAACAAAACAGATATTGGGTCTTCTCCAAACAGCTTAAGCTTCTGAGGTTTAGTGACCATTTAGAAGACTAACAAAGGTAAGCACACCTTGTCAAATCCCATATATGCTCCTACAACTAGAATTTTACATTGGCTACAGCAACATAGTTCAGCCAAGTGCCCAACACATTTTCTTGGAAGACAGAACATCTTGCATGGACCAAGGTGACTCTTATATAGAAAATAGGGACTCAATAAATATGAAGAGATTGGAAAAAATGAAAGAAGAGAAAAGTCAGAAAAATGGATCTTGGCGTCTCACAAGAAGCAAAGCTGTTTGTACCTGATGAGCATATATTGTATCATACACAAGAGTCCAGAAAACTCAGAGAGGCGTAAAGTGGAAGCACAATAGCTGGATCCAGGCTTCCCATAACGCAGCCCATCCCAACAAGCCCCCAGTTAAGGTCAACCAGATAAACTTGAGGCTAAAGATGAAGTCACATGAGATAAAGGTTTTTGTGAGATCAATCATTGAAGATAGGATTAAGATCTATTAATGGAAACTAGAAATAAGGAAACAGCATTACCCAAAATGTAAACCTCTTCATGAGGGGATAGAGAAGAAGACAAGCAACAAAGATGAAGCTCCCAAGGCAGCACTGCCAAAACGCGAGCCATAATTATTCAAAATTTATAAGAGGAATCGCATGCCATTGAATATTGAGTATTGATCAAAATTATGTATACAAACTGAATAATGATAAAGAAAAATTTTTATGAAGATGCATTTTACTAGCAAACCATGTGGAGAAAAATCATCTCAACTTTTCCAGAATCAATAAAGCAGATCGGGGCAAATTGTTCGCTTAAAGTCTTAGCAAGACCAAAGCATTATTCTAAGTCTAACCATGATCATCTTCATCATATTACGTTAGATAGTTCATATAGAGTGGCTAGCTCAGCCTCTTATCAACCTAAGAGTGTATTCTGTTCAAAAACTCAATCAAAATTTTACTCTGATTCCATGAATAATAGAAAGAGGCACTAATTGTACAGCTTGGTGATGTACTAGAGTAACAGTCCTAACATAATACAATTCAAAAAAAGAACTTTGCTGCAAGATAAGGAGGCCACTAGGCAAAGAAATCTTTCAAGAATAGCAAAGGCAGTTCCGGATTACAAGATGAGAACTTAGGACTTAAAGTAATATTCATTTTCACCAATGCAGAATTACAGGGAATATCTTAAATCCAGTCAACCTGGATTTTGTTTCCCTATTGTACCATAAATACAGAATATGAACTTCATAATTAGCACTAACCTATAATTATTTAGTTGTAGGAGAATCCCAAGACCCAAAAAGCAATTGAAAACCAAAAAACAAAGTCCTTGAAATGGTGTCCAGAAGACCACTTGCAATGGGTCTGACCTTTGTACGTTCTACCTGAATTATATGTTCACACAAAAAATTTATTCAGAACTTCAAATAAAAATCACTAATGAAACAAGACTGTAAAAAACGAATTACCAACAAAAAACCACAGGGTTATGCTAAGGGTTAGGAGGCAATCAGAAACTGGCAATACAAATTCTTAATCCACCATCTCCTTCCATTTGCTTTATCTATTTTGGCTGTATTTTATGTAGCTTGATATAAGACTATGTATGGTCATTAAAATACGATGAGTGCCTTGGTGATTGCTGTAAGAGCGCGCCATTTGTGGCTTCAAAAATTGTCGCTGCGAATATGCCTCACAGGCTGCATGATAATGAAACTGACCTAGTATAGGATTGTTGCCAGCTTACGTCCTCCAACTCCTCGCAGACTTTCTTGGTAGCAAGACGGATCTTCAGGTGACTGAGCTGTTAAAAAATGTTGATGTCTAGTGTCTTCCCACTCTTAGTTGTTTTCTTTCAGTTTTCACTTTCAGTAAACTCTTTGGGTTGTTTAGATGGGTTATTGTTCCTCTCTATTCGGTTTTCTATTAATGATTGTATTCCTTTGATGGAAAAAGTAGTTTGATTATGGATGGTTCGCAAACTGCATTTATATTCTGCATTAATTTCAGAATAAATTAAAACATATGTCTGGAATAATTTGTTAGTTATTGATGTTTATCACACCCATCCAAGGAATAACATTTTTTTAGAGGATATTCTGAAAAAGACAGCGGTGCATGCTTAGATAAACTACCAACACACCAAGGTATGTATAATAATTTAAACCATAAAAATCCCCATCTCTCCATTGGAAAGAAACCTGTAAGGATGAAAACAACTAAATTACTCTTGTATCAGCAATACCGACTGGAAGAAGATCATTGATAGTACAACCAGCACCCCTTAAAAGCAATGCACCACATCCAAACAGCGCTAACATTTTAAAATCAGGAAGATGTCCTGGAGGTGCCGCCAAGGTAATTGACCTGCAACATAGAGCATATAAAATCAGAAACACTGGTAAAAATGAATGAGGTAAGAACAAGGAACTTCAAATAGGAAAGTAAACAAAGTGATAGGTAATAAAGAAGTTTCTGTGAAGACATAAATGCTTAAAACTTAAAAAAACATCAACTTAGCAAATAATACTTTGAGTATTTTGTCAAATCATATTATATATCTATCAAGTAGCTTTTCAGTTGAAACAGAATTTACATTTTGGTATAATTAAAAATTCATAAATAAGCATTCCAGTTTGAAATTTGATAACAATGCTATATACACAAACACCTGCATGTGTGTGTGTGTTAACTAGTTGTCACGTTTCCCATCAAAATTATTTCAGCTCACCATGCTTCCTCAACAAGGAAGAATTCCTTCACAAAGAAAAGGGGAAAATCAAAATAAAGATTCTTACCACATACAGGGCCATAAAAGCAACCATGTTCCAATTGGCTTGTCAAGCCGAGCAAAGGCGAGCATAGGGCTGAACCTGCCTCGGAAGATACGAATCAATCCAGGAGAAGTTGGCTGCTGGAAATCTCGTGCCATTTTCATTACCACTTGAATTCTTCTGTTTCTTAGAATCCCCTCCCACCAGAAGACGTAGAGACATGTGCGACAAAACGGAAATCTGGATGAAGTCTAATATTTCTACACAATTCAAAATTTAAGATCTGAGGGAGGGATTGACTGAGTGGACTGAATGGAAAATTTGAAAGGCAAGGTTTCAGAGTAGGGTTTAGATTAACAGATGATTGAGTGGGGACTGAAGGATCAAATATTGAGAGGCATCGAGAGACATCGAAAAGGAA